>JAINUW010000654.1:0-101970 GCA_020205615.1 Panax quinquefolius
TTAAGAAAATAGAAAAGGTGTTTGTAATAGCTAGGGTAGGCGAGGGCAAAAGAGCGCTTTTTCCACCTATATGATGAAAGGGAGGCGAACTTTTGGTGGGGAAGAAAATCAAGCTAAAGCGTGAAAAGGAGTAGTTACTTGGCTAGGTTCAAAACTTTGTTTTTCAAAACTATTTTCATCTAGTATGCAAAGCTAGGATGGAGATGAAGTTTCGGAATTAAAGTGGAGAACATGATCATTGTGGAGTATCATGAAAGTTTAATGAGTTGGCTAGGTTGGCCAAAGATCAAGTTGATACGGAGGATAGGAAGGCGAGAAGGTTTGATCTGGGATTAAAACCCTGGCTCTACAATAAGGTGGCAATGTTGCAGATAAACATTTTTGCAACACTCATGGAAAAGGCTATCATAGCTGAAGAGGGGAGTGCGGCCATGAGCCTCTACAACAAGGAGAAGAAGAACAAGGGCAAGGTTGAGGGAGCTATGAAGGTGGAAACTAATAGTGGGAGTAGGAGTGGAAATGGAAAGAGGAAGGGGAACTATTTTGGAAATGTCCAGGTAAAACAGAAAGGTGAAGAAAGCAGACATGAAGTGTAAGACTTGTGGAAAGAACCATTCGGTGAATGTTTAAAGGTAAGTTTGTATGTTATGTTATAAAGGCAAGAGAGGCCATATCTCTCCCAACCGCCTTTAATCCGGAGGAGGATGAATAGTGGCTATTTTATATGCGGGTCAATGGAGCATAAGGTGAAGGATTATCCGAAAAGGAGAATGGAGGCAGGGAGTGTGACTACTAGGAAAGGCAGTGGGACTCTGGCGATCACAGGACCAATGTCATCAAGCAAGCCAACAAAATCAACCGCAAGGGTCTTCAACATGTCGGTCCAAGATATCGTGGGTACATTTGGTGTGGAACTCCTGTATTATTCGTATAACTTTTATTTTCGTATACATGATTTTCCTATATATAGCAAATTTTTTTATAAAGAAATTTTGAAGGAGGAATTTGAGTTCTTTTAGAAATCAAATTTTCTGTTTAATCAGATAGACAAGCTTTATGTTGAATAGTTAAAGATCAGTTCGATCGAGTCCGGTCGAGATCTACTTGCAATGATTAGTATACTATGTACCCTTTATATGTATAAATTTTAAAAGCGGTGATTCCGGGGGATGAATCTTTATAAGGGAGGTGAATGTAACAACCCGATATTTTCTATATAAATAAATCGTAAATTTTGCAGTATAATTTTCTTTTTTTTTTTAAGGTGAGAATAAGTGCAAAGCAAAAGTATATGTATTTATGTGATAAATAAAATATATTTATTACATGAATAATTAAAATAATTTTATTATTAATGATCATTATAAATTATAATCTTATAATAAATTAAATTGGTAATAAAAATATATTTTATTATTTATTTTTAGTGAAAATATGTTTATATATTATTTGATAATTTATGGAATGATTATTAGAATTATTATAATAATTATTTTATTATATGAATTTTAGTTCAGATTATTAAGTTAATTATTTTAATTTAATTAATAATGTTATTTATGCAAGATAAATTCGAGATATGGAATCCAAACCCTAATTTTAGATTTTGATCAATGAATGAGAATATTAGTATAATATTAATTATATTTCATCTTTATAAATATGTATTGTATGTGTGTAATATTTATGTGTGGAATAGTTTTAATGTAACATGACAAAACCCTAATATTACTAGGATAAACCCTAATTTAAAACTCAAATCGAAGTTTACGATTGATAAGAAATTGTGTTAAGGTGATTAATAAAAGGTGTTAGAATTATAATTGTTAATTAGGAAAACCCTAATTTTTGAAAACCCTAACTAGTAATTAGAAATCCTAATTACTAAACTAGAAACCCTAATTTGCTAAATAAGAACCCTAATCGTTAATTAAGCAAGCTTAATGTTAATTAGTGAGTATTTAAACATAATTTTCAAGTGTATGTAATTAGAAAACCTAACTAATTAACAAACCATAATTTTCCATTTTTAAAAACTAATTTTTGCTATTTTAAACCCTAATTGGAAATCCTACAAATTAATTGTGCTAAACCTTAGTGTTAAACCCTAAGGGTTATACAAATGACTATTGTGCCATTAAAATTCCAAGTTAGAAGTCCAATTTACCCTTATTGCAATTCTTTAATGAGATAGCTTGTATATCTTGACATATTTGTGGTTGTTCACCAAACCTAGATATCCCATGTGACTTAAACACACAGAAATCAGCCATATTATATCAGCTATATACAATATATCCTACTATATATAGATTAAAGAGAGAGAAATACACCAAAAGTTGCCCATTTGTGTACTAACTCTCAATCAACTCTCTCTCTCTCTCTCTCTACTCATCCGAAATATACAAGCATATCAGTCCATTATTAAGTCCCTAGTTTAATAAAAACAGATCAGGAACCCTAGGGTCAAGATTGAACAAAGCAAAGGTATAAACCCTAACTCAAATATGATCTTGATTGGTGTGTTAGATGTTAGATTTTTATGTTAAAACATGTTATATGTAGTATATATTGATGATCTGGGTTGCTAGATGTTAGATCCATAACATCTATAGGCTCAGATTTAAAGATTTCAAAAATCTGGAAAAAAAAAAAATTGTTGTCTGACAACGAATGTCAGACCCCATAGATTCTTCTTTGTTCATGGTTTGGTATGTTTAAAGGTTTCAGCTTGTAGTATGATGTTAGGACTTTGATCTGAAACTTGAATCAAGGTCATACCTTGTACAAATTGAAAGTTATGGCTGGTCAAACATCGTTGACCGACCTTTACTTTCAGTTTCTAGAAAACCCATATCGTGCCCAGAAGGCTCTGACAAGATCTTCGTGGGCTCGGATCTGACAGTGTTTTGATGTTTTGTTATGGTTCTTGAATCTAAGTTGTAAGACCCCAAATTTTACGAAATGAAAGTATTCAATTTTTATAATTATTATTCTATTTAGTAAATGGTTAAATTGATAAAAGTAAAGTAATACGCGTGGTTGCATAGTAGCACGCGGTATTGATTATTGATGCTTATGTGAGAAGTCACCGGTTATACTCAATTATTGCTACAATAATGCTTTGATCATATCTCTCTATATTATTGATTCAATTATTGTCACGTAATCATCTACATAATATTTTATATATTATTAAATCAATAATTAAGATGACAAAGTTATTCATATTATTATTTGTAATATTGACAATGTCTACAGAAGTTACAAGCGAGAGGTTTGGTCACCTAAATTGCGCGCAATAAGGAGAAATCCTTATCCGAAAGCCCCTCTTTCCTGAACGACTTGGTTGCTAAATATTGTGAGTTACAATATTAATGATGAATAAGTTCGTGTTGATTAAAGATGAAATTGATAGTTCCATTATGTTGGGATTATTAGTGTTAGTGGAAATCGACATTTATTTCGATAATAATTGATGTCTGGAAGTTATATTGACCAATCGGGTAATTAATCGGATAAATGAGCAATTGATTACTATTAATTCACATGCTTATAACTATGTGTTCACATGTGTGTACTATTGATTCACATGATTTACTATTAGGGGAGTTGGTGCAAGATTGATAATACTTGCATGACTAAGTTAAAAATAGAGGTATAGATGGAGGTACTATATTGTAATTCGTATTTTCACATGATTATAACTATTGATTCACATGATTGAACTATTGATTCACATTATTTACTATTAGGGGAGGTGGTGCAAGTTTGATAATACTTGTAGGACTAAATTAAAAATAAAGAAAAAGGGGAAGGTATTATACTGTAATATTTCGAGCCCCAAAATGTGTAATTATTGAAACTAAATTTTCCTATAAATAGAAGCTCATTCCTTCATTATTTTTTCACCAATTCACTAAAGCTATAGAGCAATTATTATAGAGAGAAAGAAGAAGAGAAGTTTGCTACCACACTATTCAAAGATCCGGTCTTCTTACGAGGTAAGGGATATCATTATTGTGTAAGGGTATTATTTCTTTCAGTATTCATGAAGAGAGCTATTGTAATTCCATTCCTTATTATTTCATTGGAATAACTTGTGATAACGCGACCACCGATATATGGTGAAATTCTTACATTATTCCATTCTTTATTATTATGTTGGAATATCCCATGCGTGCGAATCTACGCATGACTTTGGTTCCATTCTTTTTATTATTCATTGGAATAACCTATCCGTATGGATCTATCGCATGCACCGTGAAGTCTGTTGTTATTCCATTCTTTATTATTCATTTGGAATATCCACATGCATGCGTGAATTACGCACGACTTTGGTTCCATTCTTTATTATTCATTGGAATATCCTATCTGTGTGTCTATCATATACATGGTGAATTCTTACATTATTCCATTCTTTATTATTACATTTGGAATATCCATGCCTATGGATTATCGCATGCATGGTGAATGAACCTTTGTATTCATTCCTTATTGAATTGTGGAAATGATCTGTCTACGTGGATTACCGCATGGCGGGTGAAATCCATTTGTAGTTTCGTAATTTTTCTGACCCTCAAAAATTCTGGAAAAATTGGAAATGATAATTTGATGAGTTTTCTAGATTGTGTCCAAAAATGGCAATTTTTGGATGTATAGATTAAGAGTTATGAATTTTATGAAAAAAGACTATTTTAAAAGTAAACCCTTATAACTCCTTGTGGTTAACTCCAAAATTGGTACATGTATATAATTACATGTATATACCCCTGTAAATTTTGAATTTTTAGATAAAAGTACAATTTATGATAAATATTGTCTAAATATTCTTGTAGTTTAGCCATATATGAAAGATAGTAAATGAATTTTAAAATTTGAGAAAAATATATGTTCAATATGGGACTATATTACGCTAAATCGAGGAAAAGAAATATTTTTTGGGATTGATTTGGTATTTTCATGAAAATGAACTAGTTATGAGTAAATGAATTAAATATGTTATGTGAAGTAACAAAATTAGAAAATAGGATTTTATGGCTTGGGAATCCTATATAGGGTATATCAGATTTTTGATGAGGGATTTGATCATTGGTGATGAAATCTTATGAGTATGGCATTTTTGAATGATTAAATGTATTATTTGGTAAAGTGTAAACAATTGAAATAAATTGTTTATAAGTTTAAGAAGTGATTAAAATATTGTTATAATATTAATAATATTAGATTATGAGTTTATTAAGTGATTGATAATATTTGGATAAATTTAAAATCTTTAATATTTATCCTTATTTTCGTTTGATTAATGCTTATATCATTGTCATCATCCTCATGCTTATATTGTGATGAAAGTCATCTTTGTCTTACGTGGGCTTACGTGCAACGATGGACTGTTGATTATTAGTTTTATAATTGTATATCTTTGGCTTACGTGCAAAGATGGACCGTTGATTATTTGTTTTATAGTTGTATATCTTTGGCTTACGTGCAAAGATGGACTGATGATTATTGGTTTTATAGTTGTATATCTTTGGTTTTCGTGCATTGATGGACAGTTGTTGGTATGATTATAACCAGGGATTATTCGGTATAATCATGACCATCGTTGAAAACATGAATATCCTTGGCCCGTAGTGCGTGGATAATTCGTGGTTATAATACTAATGAATATCCTTGGCCATAGAGCAGGGATGATTCGATGCTGTGGATTAATTATTAAGCTGAATCTCAACGATAACATATTGATAATACACTTTTAATTCGTAGAAGATAGTAGATATCATGCTCTACTTGACTCTTTTATAATAGCTCTGAGTGTATGCTCTTTGGCCTTAGAGAGCAAAGATGAATTGTTAATGAATATCTTTGGCCCGTAGTGCAAAGATGAATTTATTAGTATGATTATGAACAAGAATTGTGATTTGGTATAACAATTATTTTTGGATGTTTCAGGTAAAGACAGGTGATAAAAATTATCTTCGTCCTGGGTGCGAAGAGGAATTTAGAATCACAATTATGATTCACATGATTGTGGATAGGAATTGTTGATTGATGTTATAGGGATAAAACATTGTTGGTGGACTTTTAACATGGAGAAGATAATAGACCCTATGGTCTATTTGACTCTTCTAATGGATTGCTCGTTCCGCTGCAACTATGGTTGAAAAGTTTTATCATCTACCATATGTTCTAAATCTCTAATTTATTACTGATAAAGGCTATTGATGATGTAAGTTATCTTTAGTCATGATATTCTCTACTGGGCTAGTTGTGCTCACCCTTTTTGCTTCACAATTCCTTTCGGTGTAATAAAGTGTAGGTATTTGGGTCAAAGTAGGTAATAGGAGAATAGAATGGTGGTCTATAGCTGTTGAGGTTCTCCCTAAATAGTATGGAAATAATTTTATTGAGAACTTTAGATAAGTGTGTCGTATTGTATACGTCATTTAATATTTAATTTTGGTGAACCGAATAGGGTGAGGTGAACCTAACTTTGGAAGGGTGTGTTTCCACTATCATACAAGATGTCTAATGACATACAACCTCGTGTTATCGTAAAGACGAGGTTGTGCACATCCACTTCTTGAGTATATCTACAAGCACTACCTATATGATCTTGGAGTTTGGTTTGAAATATAATTTTCAATTGCAGGCAGTGGAGATAGTTATATGTCAAGAGAAGACTCACCATTGGAAAGAACATGATAGTAATCTTCTCATTTTTCTTTGGGGTCTATTAGATTGACCAAGGATAATTTTGTGGACATATGATATCTATCATACCCTTGACGCATGGCCTCCTCCGTATACGAAGGTTTCTTGAGCACTTCCCAAAGATTTTAATTTCTAAAAGCAGGTTTTTGGTGTGCTTTTATGTAAAGTACCATTGAAAGGTTTTGGTGAGGAACCATGAGAGTTACATACATTTGTATTAAAAACTCATAGTTTAATTGTGGTCGATTGTATACTACGATAGTTCAATAGTTGTATAAATGAAGTTTGTAAATGATTTTATAGTGTGATATCTGGAGACTGGAATGGGTAGGTGTGGACCTATTTTGGGGGCATCACAAATGGTATCAGAGTTTAGGGATATGGTCGCTGGCGGAGATATTAGTCTAGAACTAGGAGGGGAGAGACGAGTAATATACTTCGCTAGGGTGTGACTTACCTAAGCTAAAATTGTTTATTTGATAAGTTGACAAATGTGATCTGTCAATTAACCTTTATTTTGAAGATATATTCTAGAATGATATAAAATACGAGGAGATGAGCAATGGAAAAATCATGATACTGAGAGGAAATAACTAGGAAAGGTACAACTCGAAAGAAAGCAAGGTATTCTCATCTCTTGAACTATCAGTGCACGCTTAAATTTCGAGGGCGAAATTTCATAAGGAGGGAGATCAGAAGACCGAATTTTTACGAAATGAAAGTATTCAATTTTTATAATTATTATTCTATTTAGTAAATGGTTAAATTGATAAAAAAGTACGATGAATACATGTGGTTGCATAGTAGCAATACGGTATTGATTATTGATGCTTATGTGAGAAGTCACTCGGTTATACTCAATTATTGCTATAATAATTGTTGCATCATATCTCTCATATTATTGATTCAATTATTGTCACAAGATCATCTCGCATAATATTTTATATATTATTAAATCAATAATTGAGACGACCAAGTTATTCATATTATTATTTGCAATATTGACAATGTTTAGAAGTTCGTCAAGGAGAGGTTTGGTCACTAATCATGGCCAATAAGAAGAAATCCTTATCTGAAAGCCCCTCTTTCCGGGAGTGACTTTGGTTGTTAAATAATGTGAGTTATAATATTAATGATGAATAAGTTCGTGTTGATTAAAGATGAAATTGATAGTTCCATTATGTTGGGATTATTAGTGTTAGTGGAAATCGACATTTATTTCGATAATAATTGATGTCTGGAAGTTATATTGACCAATCGGGTAATTAATCGGATAAATGAGCAATTAATTGTTATTAATTTACATGCTTATAACTATATGTTCACATGTGTGTACTATTGATTCACATTCTTGTACTATTAGGGGAGTTGGTGCAAGATTGATAATACTTGCATGACAAAGTTATAGATGGAGGTACTATACTGTAATTCGTATTTTCACATGATTATAACTATTGATTCACATGATTGAACTATTGATTCACATTATTTACTATTAGGGGAGGTGGTGCAAGTTTGATAATACTTGCAGGACTAAATTAAAAATGAAAAAAAAAAGACTATTTTAAAAAAGACTATTTTAAAAGTAAACCCTTATAACTTCTTTGTGGTTAACTCCAAAATTGGTGAAATTTTTATTTGGAGTACATGTATATAATGTAGTATACCTCAGAATTTCGGAATTTTTGGATAAAAGTACAATTTATGACAAATGTCTAAATATTAATTAGCTTTTAGCCATATGAAAGATAGTAAATGAATTTTAAAATTTAGAAAAATATATGTTCAATATGGGACTATATTCTCGCTAAATCCTTAAAAGAAATATTTTGAGAGACCGATTTGGTATTTTCATGAAAATGAACTAGTTATGAGTAAATGAATTAAATATGTTATGTGAAGTAACAAAATTGGAAAATATGATTTTATGGCTTAAAAATCCTATATAGGGTATATGTAGATTTTTGATGAGGTATTTGATCATTGGTGATGAAATCTTATGAATATGGCATTTTGAATGATTAAATGTATTATTTGGTAAAGTGTAAACAATTAAAATAAATTGTTTATAAGTTTAAGAAGTGATTAAAATATTGTTATAATTTTAATAATATTAGATTATGAGTTTATTAAGTGATTGATAATATTTGGATAAATTTAAAGTCTTTAATATTTATCCTTATTTTTGTTTGATTAATGCTTATATCATTGTCATCATCCTAATGCTTATATTGTGATGAAAGTCATCTTTGGCTTACGTGGGCTTACGTGCAAAGATGAACTGTTGATTATTGATTTTATAATTGTATATCTTTGAAAACTTACGTGCAAAGATGGACCGTTGATTATTTGTTTTATAGTTGTATATCTTTGGCTTACGCGCAAAGATGGACTGATGATTATTGGTTTTATAGTTGTATATCTTTTGGCTTATACGCATTAATGGATGAGTTGTTGGTATGATTATAACCGAGATTATTCGGTATAATCATGACCATTGTTGAAAACACGAATATCCTCGCCCGTAGTGCATGGATAATTCGTGGTCGTAATATTAATGAATATCCTCGCCAGAGAGCAAGGATGATTCGATCGTTGTGGATTAATTATAAAATTCGAGTCTCAAGCGATAACATATTGATAATACACTTTTAATTCGTGAGAAAATAATAGATATCATGCTCTATTTGAGTCTTTTATAATACAGTTGTATGTCTTTGGCTTGTAGAGCAAAGATGAATTGTTAATGAATATCTTTGGCCCATAGTGAAAAGATGAATTTATTCTTATGATTATGAACAAGAATTGTAATTTGGTATAACCATAATTTTTGGATGTTTCAGGTAAAGACAGGTGATGAAAATTATCTTCATTCCGGTGCGAAGAGGAATTTAGAATCACAATTATGATTATGAAGTTATTCACATGATTGTGGACAAGAATTGTTGATTGATATTACGGAGGATAAAACATTGTTGGTGGATTTTTAACATTGAGAAGATAATAGACCCATGGTCTATTTGACTCTTCTAATGGATTGCTTCGTTCAATTTAACTATGGTTGAATAGTTTTATCATCTACCATATATTCTAAATCTCCGATTTATTCTTGATATAAAGGCTATTGATGATGTAAGTTATCTTTAGTCATGATATTCTCTCGGGCTAGTGTAGGCTCACCCTTTTGCTTCACAATTCCTTTCCGGAGAATGTAATAAGAGTGTATTTGGGTCCAGCGAGGGGTAATAGGAGAATAGAATGGTGGTACATATTCATTGAGGTTCTCCCTAAATAGTATGGAAATAATTTTATTGAGAACTTTAGATAAGTGTGTCGTATTGTATACGTCATTTAATATTTAATTTTGGTGAACCGAATAGGGTGAGGTGAACCTAACTTTGGAAGGGTGTGTTTCCACTATCATACAAGATGTCTAATGACATACAACCTCGTGTTATCGTAAGACAAGGTTGTGCACATCCACTTGCTGAGTATATCTACAAGCACTACCTATATGATCTTGGAGTTTGGTTGAAATATAATTTTCAATTGCAGACAGTGGAGATAGTTATATGTCAAGAGAAGACTCACCATTGGAAAGAACATGATAGTAATCTTCTCATTTTTCTTTGGGGTCTATTGGGTCAACCAAGGATAATTTTGTGGACATATGATATCTATCATAAACCAACGACGCGTGGCCTCCCGCACGAAGGTTTCCTTGAGCACTTCCAAAGATTTTAATTTCTAAAAGCGGTTTTTGTTGTGCTTTTATGTAAAGTACCATTGTTAGGTTGTGGTTGAGGAACCATGAGACTTATATACATTTGTATTAAAACTCACAGTTTTAATCTGCGATTCCGTATTCTCGCATTTATTCAACAAACATATAAATGAAGTTTGTAAATGATTTTTATAGCGTGATATCTGGCGACTCAGAATGGGTCGTGTGGACCTATTTTGGGGGCGTCACATAAGTTGTAAGTTATTTTTTATATTATATGCTAATGCCTTAAGATCACCCAAATGATAAACAGGTTGGACTTAGTAGCCGGTCAAAGTAGCCAAGTCGATCACATATTTTGTTTTCTGGGTAACCCAGAAAACATAAGAACATGTCGTCTAACATGGTTTGACCGCACTATATATGCTGATTGTGTTGATGTTAGATGTATTTTATGTAATAAATTTTTTCATTTACATGTTGGCTACACACTGGACCCATTAGATCACTAAAACATTGCACAGATCACAAATTGTGGAAGCCCAATAGTGGCTGGTCGAACTGTTCTTCATTTCTGGGTAACCTAGAAAATGAAGAACAGCTCTGACGGCTTGTTCAAGGCCTTAGATCTTGCTCTTTGTTGATGTTTAGACTTGACTAATGTTCAAAGCATGTTCTCTGTTAGTTTCTTTTCATAGCCCGACGTCTAGACCACCCATAACATGAACATATTTCATAATATAAGGCCATGAAAAGCGTTGATCGGCCATGACCAGATTTTCTGGGCAGCCCAAAAATATGAACATGTCTGACACTGATTTCAAAGCTTTATATCTTGCTCATTTGTTATGATTTGACCCAGATATTGCTTTACACTTGTAGTATTACATCAATACTACAAGATCAAAGTTATAACATTTAGCCAAAAACATTTTACTACAATGAATTAATCATGGTCAAAAGTTGGTACCTAGTAAACTGTCATGAAGGCTCAAGAACACATTAGACTACACTTTCGTCGCTAAAGGCTATAATGACAGACTTTATAATTTTATTTAATTTATTTTCCAAAATCATTTAAAAATAGAAATTAATTTCGAAAATTACAAAATTATTTTAAAATTATTTTAAGTTATAGAAATTAACTTTTAATAATTTGGCATATTTTTCATAAATATTAGTATTTATTTGAATATTATTGATATTTAATTTATTTACTAAATACATTAAATAAATTAATTAAAATAATTTTATTATATTAAAATCATTTTAAATATTAATAATAAGGTGTTTGAAAATAATTTAAGTTATAAAATATAACTTTTAATATTTTAAAGCAAATTTCATTAATTATTTAATATTAATGATATTAGATTTATTTAATAAATATATTAAATAAATTAATTTAAAAATGATTTTAATATTAGAAAAATTATTTTAAATGAAAATAAAGTGTTTAAAAATATTTTAAGTTATAAAATATAACTTGTAATATTTAAAGAATAATTTCATTAATAATTTAATATTAATGATATTAAATTTATTTAATAATTATATTAAATAAATAGTTTTAAAATAGTTTTATTAATTTAGAAATCATTTAAAAAGGGTATAAATGAATTAAAAATATTTTAAGTTATAATTAATGACTTTTAATATTTTGATAAATAATGCATTAATATTTAAATATTAATGATAATTATTTAAAATGATTTTAAATGTTTTAAAAATCATTTAAGGGTAATATTAATACTTTAAAATATTTTGATTTATTATAAATAACTTCAATATTTTGTCAATGGTTTCATTAATAGTTTAATATTAATTAAATATTAATAATAATAGAATTATTTAATATTTAAATCATTTAATAATGATTTCGGTGTTTGAAAATCGTGATAAATTCTAATAATTAATTAGAAATTATTGTAAGTCATTTAAAATAATTTGACTCTTCGTGTAAGTTATATTGAACTACGAGGATGAGTCTTAGACTAGATAATTACTCGATAAAGTCGCTTGTGACAATCACGTATTTGAGAAATTGATGCGGACTTAGATAATTTTACTAGAGACGCATGGTATCCATTGGTGATCCAATGACTGCTAAACATATGTGACAATGTGATTAGGTAATGTGTCATTTGCAAATAGCGATCTTATGTGTTATGATATAATATTCTAATCGAAGCTAATGATCTTATTCTTGTTAGGTCGCTTTATATAAAAGATAAAACTAAGTTGCGTATCAGAAAAAGCAGACTAAAAAGTATCCTACGTTTGCATTTACTTTACGAATTGACATAAGTAAGAAAGTTTCGTAATTATATTATCATTGTGCGAATATTAACTCTATTGTTATCGATTATGTATCCGATCATTATTTATCAAGATGATATTATTGTATATTTTAGATATTTATTTTGTTCGTTAATTTCTAAATATGGTTATACAAGTGTCCTCACTTGAATAATCATTGTATTTAATCACATGTTGATACATACTTATTAATTTCCATTATTTATACGTTGACTTAAAAGTTGTTCAAGCTATTTGATCCAATTTGAACCACAAACTTAAAAATATTATTGGATAAGATAGAACTTTATTATTATCCGACCAAATTATTTTGGTTCGGATTCCCGACTAAGTATAAACATCCCATATATGGGAAAATTTTTGTGCACCAAAGGCGGATCAGATGAATGATAATATCGTTCTTGCATGTAGTTTGATCAATACAGGGCATAACAGGCTGATCACCCCCCTTGCCTGTAAGTTATGACGGTTTGCAAATGAAGTTCTGTTTAACCTTTTCAAAAATAGAAAACAATGTTCATAGTCTGTCGACTAATCTCCAGTTATAGTTAGTACGTAGTTTCAAAATTTTGATATAGAATTAATATATTGTTGTTATTGGTTCAGCTTACTTTACAACTGTTGATTCATTGTAGAAGTGTCGTACATAGAAAACATTTACTTCTTTCAGCAAATATTTATTAGTGTTATTACTTGATGGGCACTCAAATGCTCATCCTTGCTTAATTTAAATGTTTTCAGCTAAGTGTGAGCAACCAGAAGGCTCGGCTAAGAACAAAGGGAAAGGGAAGGTTGCAGAATAAGTTGGTGTTATATTATGTAATAGTTTGACCCTATTAAGATAAGGATGATATATATTATCTATCATGTATTATAATGAATGTTTAAAGGTTGTGTACTTGGGAGTAGACTCGATATGCAAATTAAGTTTGGTATTTATATTATTATTATTATTATTAGTATTATTCCGCTCATAGAAATGGTATCATGAAGCACCGAGTTCGGGTTTCAAGTACCTGAATTTGGGGGCGTCATAATCATTCATCATAAACTTTGGAGAATACTTCTAAATTATTATTCAAACGAATATCGTAGAAACTTTGAAAGTGTTGTACCCTTTCATTATTGAACTATTGTGTTGCATAGGTTGTGAGAAGATTGGTTAAAAAAGAATAAATTGTTCAGCTATTTCAAAGTTCTCCGAACTTTGGAGTTATTCTATTGAATTAAATAGTCTGTTGTTCTGATTCTTATACATTCATTGTATATCTTAACTTGCGGGGTAAATTTGTTGCTCACCCTTGTTAACTAAAACATTTCAGCTAGGGACGAAGTGACTGGAGGTGCTGTGAAGAACAAAGGCAAAGGTGCTATTCTGTAATAGCTATGGTTAACATTATTATTATGTTGTATTTGTAAACCCTTTTTATATATTTAAAGGGTATATTTGTAATGTTAAGGTTAGATAACCTGGGACGAATGTATTAACTATATCAGTTAATGTGGTGTAATATTCGATTCATCAATGAATGGGTAGTTAGATGTTAATTATATTATGGAACGTGAGCACCAAACTCGGGGGTCAGGTAACCCGAATTTGGGGGTGTCACAGGTTAGTATCAAAGTTGTAGGTTATAAACCTTAAGTGGGTGGGGAAAAACCCTAGGATTATAACCATAAGCGAGATAGAGAATACTCATCTAGAGTACTAAGTGAGGGATTACTGAAGCGTATTGATAGTGAGATATGTGGACACATAGTGTGAGACGTTTGTACTGGTGAAGTACTAATCAAGTTGTTTAACTGACTATAGGATGTCAGGAGAAGATGAAAAGATTACAGAGATGCTAAGCGGTGTCGTCGCATCAGGTGCTAGTAGCGAAGGTGCCATTGGAAAGTTTAGTCGTCGTGGAAGAAGTGGGGAAAGATGAACCTATGGTTAATCTCGGGAATGATCATGATGATTATCCCGAGATGTATTTGAGTGGTGATGAGGAGGCAGAGTCCGAAGAAGCTAAGGTGGAGAGAGAGAATAAGACTAAAGTTGGAGAAAAAGATCAAGTATCTGTAGAAGTATAAGAACTCCGGAGTAAAGTGTATCTCTTAGAGGAGTTATGGAAGACAAAAAGGGTGTTACGCGAAATGACCGAAGAACGGAATGATTTGAAGGTGCAGGTGGAAAGGATGAAGACTGAAGGTGGTGGATCATTGGACGGAACAGTCAAGCTGAAAGGAAAGAATAAGAGAAAGAGGGATCACGACAGTGATAGATCTGAAAATTCAAACCCGAAGAAGATGCAAGTCTGTACCAAGTGTGGAAAGACTCACGTAGGAGAGTGTATGATGTGGAAGAACGTGTGTTTCAACTGTAAACAAGAAGAACATATTTCCCTACATTGTCCTAAGCCGAATATGAGAAAGTGTTTTTCATGTGGGAGAGCGGGTCACGGATTCAACAAGTGTCCTAACAAAGAGAAGACTGGTGAAGGGAGTGGATGGTAGATAGCTTAAGTTTAAGCGATAGTATCTTTTGATAGTGTGTGATATTAACGGTTGTAATATCGAGAACGATGTGTGAACATATGTAAATATATATATTTATATGAATAAAATCTTTATTTTCTATATGAATATAAGATTACAATTAATTTGTCAGTTCTTAAAACTCATACTTATGGTAAGTTCATGACTCATAATTATATGAAATGTTTTGAACCCCTCAGCGAATGGACACCAAAGGTCTGACTATGATAAGTTCATACACTCATATAATTGTGGCAAGTTCCTGAACCCCTAGGTGTGGTAAGTTTGATGAACTGGGAATAGTTATGTGTGAATGGAGAATTGCAACTTTTTATGTAAAGTTGGAGAATTGCAACTTTTTGTGAAAAGTTATGTTGTTAATCCTGATACTTATTAAAAAGGGATAGTAATATGTGTTAAGTACTAAATGTATTGTGTGCTATTTGAATAAATATGTGATTATATGAGAACTTTGTGTTAAATTCTTATTATATGATTAATAATAATTTGTGTAGAGAAAGAGAATTAATGTAAGATTTTTATCAGATAATGCCGCCAAGGAAGGGAAGTCTAAAGGAAAATATGGAGGAACAATTTTTGAATCTGAAGCAGAAGAATATGACAGTGACAGAATATTTTGTCAAGTTCAACGAATTAGCTAAATTCGCTCCACATCAAGTGGACACTGAGGAACTTAAAGCATGATGTTTTAGGAATGGATTGAAATCATTGGTACTCGAGAAGTTAGATGTGCTGCAAATTAATTCATTTTCAACTTTATTGGAAAAAGCCATTATCGTTGAGGGAGACATGGAAGCTGTGTTGAAGAATAGTCAAGAACAAAGAAATGAGGCTGAAGGAAATAATATGATAGGCGGTAATGGAGGCAGTGATTTTAATAAACGTAAGAGGGATGATAATGTTAATTTAGGAAATAATCCAAAAAAGAGTAGGAGAAAGGGTACGCCGTGTGTAGTTTGCGGGAAGCATCATCAAGTAGGTTGTTTGAAGAAAAAAAGAGTTTGTTACAACTGTGGCCATGAGGGACACATGTCTCCCGAGTGTCCCATTCCAAAGAAGGCGCGAGGTTATTTTGCATGTGGATCAATCGATCATATAGTGCGTGATTGCTCAAGAAGAGGGTGAAGAAGGGAACCAGCAGCGAGATAATATGGATCAAAGAATCAGCTCAGCAAGGAAGACCAACAACATTCACTTTTACCATGATAGTTCCAGATGCAGCAGCTGCCCATGAAGAGGCGACAGGTAATGAGTTCGGTTAAAAATTAGATTATGCGAGAAATGCGAGTTAGATATTACTGTGAATTGTTTTCTTTTATGGATCCAAGTCATAGGTTAGAATTTGCGACACAAATTAATGTTGTGTTGATAAAAATGAATTAATGATACAACTTTAAAAGATTGTAGAGAATAAGAAAGCGGTGATTCCGAGGACGGAATCCTTCTAAGGAGGGGAGAATGTAATAACCCGGGATTTCGAATAATCCGAATTTTATGAATAATTTTTTTTAATTGATATTGACTGTTATTATTGTGTTGTGTATTTGTGATACGAGTTTAGAGAATGAGTCAATTTGTGTATTGACTGAGAGATAAGAGTAGAGTTATGCTTAATTGATAATTGAAAACCCTAACCCTAAGTCCGGACAGGGATTCAATAGAAAATACAGTTATTATAAATTTATCGTTGAGTGCATTTTTGTACTGTATATAATTATTGATCAATGATTGATCGGATATGGTATAAACTTAGTAAACCCTAATGAGAGATTAGAAACCCTAATCTCGGGTTTAGAAACCCTAATGTATAGTTAGGAACCCTAATCATATGTCGAGAAACCCTAATTTTAAATTTAGGAATCCTAAACCCTAATTAGGAAACCTTAATCCTAGTTAGTATGCCCTATTGTGATTGGTAACCTTTAATGTAATTAGGAAACACTAATTATATTTTAGTTATCTTAATTTTCTAATTTTAAAAACCCTAATTAGAAAATCCTAAAAACTAAGGTTATAATGTAAGGTTTGTAATATTCATGTGCGCAATCAAATTGCAAAATAATGCGGAAGCGTGTAAAAATCAGAGTTTAAAAATTTTACAAACCATAAACCCGGATCACCCTTTATGCACAATTATTAATTAAACGAAAAGATAAAGAATAAAATCATACCCTTGAAGATCGAGCTTCCTCAGGTACAAGTTCACCTCCAAATCCTTTCGCGTTCAACTTGAATCCACCAGGTTTTGTTCCTTCCTTCCTTTGATCAACGTTAGCCACCCAGTGTATGGCCTCAGAGGTGATCCACCAAGGAATAATAAGAATTCAAGAAGAAGGGGTATTGGCTCAAACCCCAGTTTTTCTATCTCTATAGAAAGGTGTACTCTCCCAACAATTGGAATTATGTCAGTATGTTGAAAAAGTCAACAACCCCTCACCCGTAATAAGACTCCTCTTATTTATAGATGTGGGCAACCCACCTTAACAATTAAGGAATTGGGTTTTATTTAATTAATTAAATTCTTTTAATTAATTAAGCTCCCTAATCTTATTAGGGATAATTAATTAAACTCCTTTAACTAATTTTCCTCCTAATCCTATTAGGAATAAATGAGAGTACTTATATTAAATTAATTCCTAAACTCTTTTAGAAATTAAAATAATAATAATTGTAATAATATTAATAAGACTCCTCTTATTAATTTATATTTAATATTTTTAAAATATTAAATAATAAATATTAAGCTATTTAATTTATTTTATCACCATAGATTAAATTAAATATACTTAACATATTATTACGATTATGCCATTAACTCTTAAATAATTATTCTTCCTTTTATGGTGTGACCCTTTAGGTTCTCCATATTAATAGGGTTGTGAATAAATCAATTAGAACAATTCTAATCTTATTTAAATAAATAAATTAAACAATTAATTTATTTAAATAAATAATATTTATTCTACAATAGGGATAAGCCTCCTAGCGATCAACGACTTTCCAGATAATATAGATTTCAACATTAATCATTAAAGAACCTTTGAGTAAATAGTTACCGTATACAATTTGGTCCTTCCACCATCTGATGTCCCAATTAAATATAAGGCATATGGAATTTTGTCAAGTCTTATTATATTTAATTATATGTATTTCGACTCTTAAATGCATAACTCAAATAATGCAAATTAGAAACTCCTTTCTAATTTCATTACCTTTGCCAAGGACTCTTGGGTTGTCATTTATCGAATCACATAGGACATTTCTCTTCTTTTATTAGAAGTGGTAGATTCTTTATTGATCATACATTATCTCCATATACAACTTATTATACCCAAGCATACCCTTTGATATACCCTAAGGGTCTTAAGGAATAAGTCAAAGTATAACTCATCATACACAAGATACTATGATGATCTCAAGTCCAAGGATCACTTGTACTACTATCACTACAGAATTCCTATTGACGGCAAATAAAACTCCATTAGGTATTCCTTAGCGAGCCACGTTCGATTAACTTATTCTCTAATAAGCACCTACATACTTGCTTTAGTGTCTCCACACAAATGATCATGAGATCAATCATCCTCATCCAATGAAAGACAACGTATGTACCAATCTATCCGGATTCACTAATCCCCAATTTAGTAATCCAATGATTGGGAACTATTTTAGTTTTAAGCTTTCAAGAATTTAGATCTCATTAGAATGATCATCATCATTATTCTAAAAGCATTGCTTAAAACTATGGGTTTATCACATATTGTAAACAAAGATCGTCGTAGATAATTAAAAGCCTTTAATAAATTAATACTTTTTATTAATAAATGAATAAGATTGTTTACAAAGTATATGCTTTATCATCAAACATGATTGGCTTGTATGCATACTACTTTCAATCTCCCACTTGCACTAAAGCCAATAAATCATGGTATCTTATACTCTTCTTCTCTAAGTGGCGATTATCCTAACGTTGGATAAGCTTTAGTTAATGGATATGTAATGTTGTTCTTGAGAGTCCACTATCTCTATAGTGATTTCCCATCTTTCAATGATTCTAATAATCAAATGAAAGTGCCACAACACATGTTTAGATCCAAGATGAGACTTAGGAACTATTCCTAGTTCAGTAATGAACTTTTAATCCAAACAATCAACTTGCGACTTCATTTATAGCTATATACTTTGTCTTTATTACTAAACCAAAGAACTCTTTCTTTGTTTGGAACCTTTCGATTCAACGCACCTAACCGCTCAAGATAACGCTTTACCTTAAAGTGGATTTTTACGTCATCTTAGTCTCCGTGCAAAAAACTTGAGTCTGTTAAGCCCTCTAGTTTGATTTAGACCCACCATGAATATGATCACATCCTTAGTCTTGGGTTAAGCACTTTAAGATGTTTTCAGCGACTCATGTAGTGAACTTCTCCATAATATGGTGATCAACATCGGTCTCGTACATTTCATTGCATACATGATTGTCACTCATGCGACCTCTCTTTCGTGAGTGCTGTGGGGACTATTAAGAGATACACTCCATAGCTCATCGACATGAGACATCTCTTGGAGTTTGCCATGCTAAACGACTTTAGCATCAAATGAATATACATTCCTTGGGTTAAGTCGAGCATCTGTTGTATCTATCTATATAGATTTTATCCCCAATTAAGATACTCTTCCCAAACCATTCATGGAGGAATGTTTAGACAACTTTATCATTCTTGATTGTAGCATTAGTATGTCATTCCTTATCCGTAGTATATCATCATATAATATTAGGAATGTCAATGGCGCTCCAATCGTCCCCTTTGTACACACTAGAACTCTTACCTCATCGTATGAATCGGATCATCATCTTACATGATGTGTACCTCATCATCATCATCTATGATGAATCCATACCTCCTAGGTATCTTGGTAGATTATTCCGATTTAAGATTCGGTTTGTGGTACAATAGAGGTCTATCTATAGGTTCCTCTAATTTTACTTATAGTGTTTTGTGGTTCTTGAACTTTTCAAGATCTATTATCCTCCCACTAGCCCCTTTTAATGATAAACACCTTTATCTTAGAAGGCAGCGTGTTTCGTAACAAACACCTTTTGCTAAGTAGAATTATAGAATATATACCTAAACTTACTTTAAGATGTCCCACAAATTGTACTTGTCAAATCTTGTCCCAAGCTTATCCTTTGAAACATTTTCACATAAGTTCGACAACCCTTAACTTAACATACTTAAGATTAGGAATCCTCCCCATCCATAACTTTTATGGAGTCTTGGGGTCGGATTTTGAGGTTACCTTTTCGTGAGATATGCGACCATTTCTAGGATATGATCCTGAAGGATCTTTGGAATATCGGTAAAATCATTATGGACCGTACTATCCCAACAAGGTACGATTTTTCATTCAAATACATCAATCAATTATTGCGTATCAGGAGGCGTCCATTATGAGAAAACCATTTAAGATGATCTAGAAACTTATTTCACAAGTATTTATTCCTTGATCTAATCAAAGAATCTTAATACATTGTCAATTTGTTTCACCTCTGAATTCTTTGAACCTTTCAAATAATTCACACTTGTATTTTAGCAAATACACACATTCAACTCTTTGAATGATCATCTCCTTTTCTTATACTAATTTGTTCGATATGCAAAATTATTTTCATGAAATCAAGTATACTAAATTTATTAAGTAATATTCAGTCTCTATACAAAACATTATTATTATAAATAGAACAACAATTGTTCTTAATTATAATACCAAAGATTTCATTGTCAACAATAAAATGGAAATAATATTTTAACAAGCTGGAATCTGATAACAACTTATTGACTTAATAGATTTGCCCGTAGGCATTGCTAAACTATAAGTTTCTATGGCTAATATGGCAACCTTTGTTACATTTCCTTACATAGGATTACTTATATTTGTTTAGCTTACACTACGCTTGGTCCTTCATAAATCTATATTTATGATAACCAAAGTCGGTATCCAATACCCAAGTAGAACCTTGACTTAAAGAAAAATTTATTTCAATCATGAACAAATTTGTATTTTTATATCAAAACTTCATTAAGCTTCTTTGGTTAGCCAACGCAAGGTGCTTCTCGCATTTCTTTCCGGTGTCCATGCTTATTGCGGTGGAAGCAAACTCCTTTTCTTATCCGTATCGATTTTTGTTCTTATTATCCTTTGTTTTTGCCTTTCTATATACCTTCTTTGAATCGTTCTTCTTTTCAGAAGATCCTTTGGCCCCTACCAGTAAGACTTGATCTTTCTTGGTTGGAAAGTGACTCTCAACATTTTTCAAAGGTGCGCCCATCTGATCACGAAGTCATTTTTCTGGAATTTCCAAAAAGTGTATAAACATCGTTTTTGACCAGTTCAAATCTGAAGATTTTGATATTGTTGGACTGAGATCATGTTATGTGTATGTTCCTTGACATAAGGACTATAGATTTGAACCAAGAACACACCTGTTTGATGACCAGAACACCGGATTAATTGGACTAGAAAGTACTTAGTCGAAATTATCTGGGTTTCTGGGTAACCCAGAAAACCAAGACGATGTTTGACAGCAAGTTTAGAAGCTCAGATCTCCTTGTTGAGATGTTGTGTATCCAAGATAAGGATTGGTAATTGTTGTCTTACATTCTTACTACATGATCAAAGTGTAAGATAGCCCAGAAACAAATTGGATTTGAGATTTAGAGAGCATCAAATACGTACGTATTGAAACATTGATTGTCGTTGTTCTTGAGCCCCAAGAACACCAACAAACAATGATTTTCATCGTCGTTATAACCTATAGCAATCGGTTTCTATTAATTTTATTTTACGATTTTTACGAAAAATGATTAAAAATAAAAATAAATTCTAAAAATTAGAAAAATGGTTTTAAAATTTATTTTAGATTATAAAATTAACTTTTGACTATTTGGGATATTTTTCATTAATGTTTATAATTATTTGAATATTAATGATATTTAATGTATTTAATTAGTATATTAAATAAATTATAGAAAAATAATTTTAATATTATAAAAATCATTTTAAATAATAATAATGTGTTTAAAAATATTTTGAGTTATAAAATGTAACTTTTAATATTTTTGGAGAATTTTCATTAATAAATTAATATTAATGATATTAAATTTATTTAATTATAATATTACATAAATAAATTAAAAATTGTTTTATTGATTTTAAAATCATTTTAAATGGAAATAAATTGTTAGAAATATTTTGAATTATAAAATGTAATTTTCAATATTTTTGGAGAATTCTCGTTAATAAATTAATATTAATGATATTAGATTTATTTAATTAGTATATTAAATAAATGATGGAAAAATGATTTTATTAATTTAAAATCATTTAAAAATGAGAAAAATGGTTTTAAAATATTTTAAGTTATAATTAATGACTTTTAATATTTTGATGATATATTCATTAATATTTAAATATTAATGGTGATGGTTTAAAATGATTTTAATGATTCTAAAAATCATTTAAGTAGAATATTGATGATTTAAAAATATTTTAAGTTATTAATAATAACTTTATTATTTTGACAAGTATGTCATTAATATTTTTATATTATTAAATATTAATGATGATAAGATTATTTGATATTTAAATCATTTAAAAATGATTCCAGTGTTTGAAAAATTATTATAAATTATAATAATTATTTGAAAATTATTAAAAGCTTCTGAAAAATATTATAAATGATATTTGACTTATCTAAATAATATTGAAGCTTTCAGACCAAGGTTAATTGATAATAAATGTGTTAATTGTCGGATACGGTGACCATTACACCGAGAATAGACCGAAGTCCAACCCGATCAAATTAGTTAGACTTGATGAGTGTTTATAAAAGTTATAAACACTGATGTGACTATGTGCTAATATGCCTAAGAGAAAGACTGACTGTAAATTACGGTGTTGTGTGTTGTGAATTATTGTGCTAATTGTGAGACCGATATTGTGATTATAGGTCTTTCAAACGTAGATAAGTATATTGTGTAGCAGTAATCAACGCGGAAGGCAAGTTTCCTTAACTCAACCTTGAGTTATATTTGTTCAAATATTATGGTGGTTAATTATTGTTGATTAGACCACGTCTGAGAATTTATTGTTGATTATTCGCAGTTAGTGCAAGTTTATTAATTCAAATTGAATTAGTGATTCTGACAATATATATTTGTAGAATAATTGTTATTGGATACTCACATCCGTAGAATCTATTAGTGATTGCAAATAGTACAGATAATTCCTATCTATTATTGAATTATGTTGAGAAATGTCTTAGCCAATTGTTCTGGCTAGACAAATATTTGTTAAAACTTGATAAGTTCGAGAAGAGAAGATAAGATAAGAGAATTCAATTATTATTGATAGATCGATGCCAATTATTTCGGCTAGATCAGGATTGTAAATTTGATAAGTTCGAGAATAGAAGAGAAGAGAAGTGATTAGATTTTGAAATTATTGTATTTCATTGTTAAATCAAATTCTGATTCTAAGACTGAGAAGAACAACCTTTTAATATAAAAGGGGGAGAATTTTTGGTCGTATATTCGGCCACTTTTTAAGTATTATACATAATATAGGGTATAATAAAGCTAATCACTTGTTATACTTGCAGAGGGGTATGATTTAATCTTTATGGTTATCTGATACACCTGGGTATATCAAAGTAAATCTTTGATAGTTACTCGAGAAAAGAAGTTCTAGATCCTTTGTGATTACTCAGCATAAACTCTAGAAAATATTTCCATCTTTTTAATTGGGTATATCAAAGTAAATCTTTAATAGTTACTCGAGAATAGAATTTCAAGATCCTTTAGGGTCCTTTAGTATAATTCTGGAATATATTTCCATCCTGTTATTTGGGTATATCGGAGTAAATCTTTGATAGTTATTCGAGAAGAGAATTTCAAGATCTTGTAAGATCATTCATTATAAACTTTGGAGAATACTTCTAAATTATTATTCAATCGAATATCGTAGAAACTTTGAAAGTGTTGTACCCTTTCATTATTGAACTATTGTGTTGCATAGGTTCTGAGAAGATTAGTTAGAAAAGAACAAATTGTTCAGCTATTTCAAGTTCTCCGAACTTTGGAGTTATTCTATCGAATTAGATAGTCTGTTGTTCTGATTCTTATACATTCATTGTATATCTTAACTTGCGGGGCAAATTTGTTTCTCACCCTTGCTAAATAAAACATTTTAGCTAGGGACGAAGTGACTGGAGGTGCTGTGAAGAACAAAGGCAAATGTGCTATGTTGTAATAGTTATGGTTAACATTATTATTATGTTGTATTTGTAAACCCTTTTTATATATTTAAAGGGTATGTTTGTAATGTTAAGGTTAGATAACCTGGGACGAATGTATTAACTATATCAGTTAATGTGGTGTAATATTCTATTCATTAATGAATGGGTAGTTAGATGTTAATTATATTATGGATCATGAGCACCAAACTCAGGGGTAAGGTAACCCGGATTTGGGGGTATCGCAGGTAGTACTATGATGTATCAAGACCTTCGACAGAGTTTTTGGTGGTCGAACATGACGAGAGAGATCGCCGAGTATGTGAGTAGGTGCTTGACTTTTCAGAAAGTTAAGGCCGAACATCAATGACCAAGTGGCTTATTACGGTCATTGGAGATCCCCAGGAAGTGGGAGCATATCACGATAGATTTTGTGGTGGGACTTAGATTACAATGAAAGGGTATGATGCGATTTGGGTAATAGTGGGAATTTGGTTGGCGAAGTCGGCTCACTTTTTGCCAATTAGGTCAAGTATAACTTGGACCGATTAGCTAAACTTTATGTTAAGGAAATAATTTCTAGACATGGAGTACCGATTTTGATTGTCGGATCGTGATCCACGATTAACATCGAACTTTTGAGTAGTCTCTAAGAAGCGATTGGGAACGCGATTGAAGCGAAAGTCTGACGTATCATCCACAAATCGATGGGATGAGGCGAGAGAACAATTCAGATGTTAGAAGATATGTTGAGATCTTGCGTCATGGATTTTAATGGTAGTTGGGATGATCATCTACCATTAGTAGAATTTTCATGTAACAACAGTTATCATGCAGGCATAGGCGTGCCTCCTTACGAAGCCTTATATGGAAGGAAGTGCAGAACACCATTATATTGGGATGAAGTGGGAGAACGCCAAATGTTAGGACCTGAATTGGTGCAGCAAATAGCGGATATTGTCAAGCTGATACGAATACGTCCAGTAGCAGCTCAAGACAGACAGAAGAAATTTACATATTTGCATTGAGTAAATAGAGAATTTGAAGTAGGCTCGTATGTATTTCTAATGGTATCTCCTCGGAAAGGAAAGATACGCTTTGGAAAGAAGGAAAAGTTAAGTCCTAGGTTTATAGGACCTCTTGAGATATTAGAAAAGGTAGGAGGGGTAGCTTACGTGTTAGCCTTACCTCCAGACTTAGAACGAATACATAACATGTTTCACGTATCTGTGTTATGTCCTTATAAGCCGAATTATAAGCACGTAATAGAGTATGAGCCTATTCATATTGAGAAGGACTTAACGTATAAAGAATTGCCAATGAAAATTATTGATAGAAAAGAGCAAGTTCTGCGAAATAAAGTTATACCTTCATTAAAGGTGTTATGGAAGAACCACGATGCCGAAGAAGCAATGTGGGAACTTGAAGAAAATATGAAAAAGAATTACCCTCACTTGTTTGTGTAATTTTTTTTTTAGAAAGATTCTGAGGACAGAATCCTTATAAGGGGGAGAGAGTATAACGACACAGAAAATGGAGCAATTTATAAAATAATTGTATTTGATTAAATAATGAATAAAATTATTTTATATGTTATTATTATGTGTTAGCAAGATGGATGACGTTCTATAACCTAATCCTATCGGAACGTCATAGTATTTTGACTAAGTGAAGGAATTAAAGTGTTTGAATTTCTAAGACGAAAATAAAAGCTTTCTGAGAAACATTTCAAAAAACACTATTCATTAATTTCTGCTAGGGAATTATATTTGAACTTCTAAGAAATACATAACGATAGAATATCGAGGTAAGACGGATTATGTAATAATAATTCGAGTGTGGAAAATGTAATTTTTCACTTACAGACTTAATTTGAGAACGTTAGGGAAAATAAAGCGTTAAGGAGCTAAAGTGATGATCGTATAATACGTAGGTATTATACGAGGCAATGAATACGAGTATGATATGAAGTATTATACAAGTATGTATGAATGATGGTATGTTGTGTAAGACCCAACTTATTATTAATGAAATTTAATTTTCTCTATTTATTATTTTGAAATAGTAAGGGTTGATTTGATTAATGTGGATAGTTAAGGGTAAAATACATGAAATACTTCAAAATAAGCAAGTGGTTATAAAATATTCATTGTTGTCGGGAATATTAGTTTGGTGCGTGGAATATTAAATGCTGTCGGGGAATATTAAATGCGACAGTGCTTGCAACCGTGTGGGCCCATAACTAAAAGCGATTGGATGAAGAAAGCGACAAATATAAGTTGTTTAAAAATACTTGGTAGTAGTTATTAGATTATCTTTGTTAAAATACTCGGTGGTTAAAACACAAGAAGACTGCGGTATTGCACCAATTATTGATTCTTACGTAAGAAGACACTACTCAATAATGGTTTACAATAATTCTTATTCGATATTTTATTGATTTAATAATTCTTTGCGTTGATATTTTATATTCTTTGTTGTTTGATAATTGTCATTACACGGTATTTTTCATTATCGAAGCAATAATTCATATTATCTGAATAATATTATTAGATAACATTATTGGCAATGTCTAGAAAGTTACATCTAAGGAGAGGTTTGGTCACCTAATTGCGCCGCCAGAAGGAGAAATTCTTATTGGAAAGCCCTCTTTCGCAGGAACTACACGGTTGTCGATATTGTGATTACGTAATATTATTTGTGAATAATTAATTATTGATTCATATGATGAGGAAAATATTGATTTTATGTGGATATAGATGGAGAAAATTTTAATGTGACAATTGTTGAAAATTGAAATTTTATCTTTTTACGATAAAATAATTCATTTAAATATATTATTATATTTTAATAATATAATAATGGTGATATTTTACAACGAATGTGGGATATATGAGTATACGAGGAGGAAGAGTATTTTTGTTGCAATAAATGTTTTAAAACATATTAAACATGTTAGTGGACCCCATTTATTGGTTGAAATTTGATTATAACTTTGTAAAATCCCAGATTTATGGATTTGGTCAATTTTGTTTGGAATTTGGAAAAACTTTCTTTCTGCAACGTTGTAGAGAATTGAATTTCCTATAAAACTCATGAGATTTGAATTTTACGATAGAAGGGCTATTAATTATGAATTATTGAAGTTTCAAAACTCAAAATAATTAATTTTTGGAAGTTTAAAATATTTTAAATAATAAAAACGTTTTTTGTTTGTTTTGTGGGATACAACATGCATAATGATTTGAGATCAGATCTAGGAAGGTGGGCGTAGAAATCTTAATATATATATTAATATTATATTAAATTTTACGCTTTGGTGTTCTAAGCGTTTTCTATAAATAGGGTGCTTAGGTTAGAATTGAAAATCACACCGTAAAGCTGAAGTTTTCTCTCTATATTATCGAAGCGTATTCTTGTGAGTATTTTGAGTATACTTTGAGTATTGTTAGGCGGTGCAAGTTCCCTTCAAAGACTATATCCCATTATTCCAAATTTAGAAGTACTAATCTTTCGAGGTAAGGGATGTTATTTTCTTCTCAAATGATATTATTTCTTCAATATCATTATCTTTGAAATATTAGTTGAAACTTTTTATCAAATTTGGAACTTTTTCATGCTTCGGGGTTAATATTCAGCGAGATTCTTATTCATGAGTTACTATTCACGAGTTACTATTAATGAGTTCTTATTAATGAGTTCTTATTCACGAGTACTATTCATTCGTGAAGCGTGAAGATGTTTTTGTGGAATTTCTATCTTTTGGTGTAGAGTTACTATTCACGTATCGACCTTTATTCACGATATCTGACTATTCATGTATACGGCCTTATTCATAGAAAAATGAAATTTCTTCTCTTTGTCCAAAATATCTATACGGATACTAGCTTTGATTGTATCCATGTTTTGATCATTCTTGAATTTTACACCATTTGTGATTATTTTTGAGGTATTTTTTGGACATGGATAAAACAAAGTACTGAATCCTTAATCCTTAATCCTTGTCATTTTGTTTCTTTGGATTCGTTTCTTTAAAAATATTTTTCATCATCCTCGGTCCTAAATGATGATATTATTGAATATCTTTGGCTTTTGTAGTGCAAAGATGAATGATTTCGAAGAATATCTTTGGTAGTAGTGCAAAGATGAACAAGTGTTTAGATGAACATAATTAATGATGAATATCTTTGGCTGTAGTGCAAAGATGAATATTTGATTCGGATGTATATTGATTGATGTTACGAGGGGATAAAAGATGAGCGATGAACTTTTAAATTCATACATAGAAGATAGTAGTTTGCATTATCTACTTAACTCTTCTAATGAATTATTATTTCATTGCGAATATTGATTTAAAATTTGTTGTCTATTGTATTCTATTAGATTTTTCCATTGAAGACTAACTTGATAATTTGTTGTATATTATCTTAGTCTTAATATTCTTTCTTGGGCTAGTTGAGCTCACCCTTTTCCTTTTGTTCCATTTTTCTTCTCGGGAGGCGAGAATATAGCGAGTATGCAGCCTGGGGTATGGAATGAAGGTTTTAGAAAGAATTGTTTAGTAGTCCTCACCATTTTGTAAAATATTGTATCAATAAATGTGATGAGGATTTATTTGAGTATAGATATTGTCTAGAAGATAATATTTGTATTCAAACTCACAGGTTTTCTGGTTGTAATAATAAAGTTGTAGTTGTTTACATGCCATGTATTGACAATTTCGGAATAGGTGATGTATACACCTATTTTGGGGCGTCACATGTTGTATATGTTGGATAAGTATACGAGTTAGAATACGAGATTAATACGTAGAGAATATGTACTAAGGCTTTAAGCCATATGAAATGAACTTGTAGGATTGTGTAGGAAGTGTATAGTTTAATTGGGATTGTGTTTAAGCCCAATGTAAACTATTGTTAAAGCCCGAGTGGTTGTTAATGTAAAGTCCAAAGTGAATTAATGTAAGCCCAAAAGCTTAAGTTAAGCAAATTGAATTAAAGCCCAAATTAAGATCCAATGGGTGAATAAGATCCATGGGACAACCCATGTGGGGCCATGATCACATGGGTGATCTTGGTGGCCAAGAAAAGAGTGTGATGAGCAAGAAAATAATGTGATAAGCAAGTTAACTTAATTGTGAAGTAATGAATAGTAAAGAGGTGATTAAGGAGGTGGGATTGGCTATTGACTAAACTACCCTAACCTTAGCAATTCCTATAAATAGAGAGCTTGGATTTCATTTGTTGCTTGTTCATTTCATCCAGCAACTTTCAACTTAATTGTTAAAGAGAATAAGTAAGAATAAGCTAGACTTTTATTAGTAGAAAAGAAGAAGATTAAAGCTTGATCATCAAGGGTAAGACTCCTATGTCATTAATCTTCCATCTCTACAAGTGTAGGTTGATAAGAGAAGTATTGATTGATAGACATGTATGTTAAGAAATGATAAGAATGAATAATCAAAGGACTTAAGTCTTAATAAGTCATGAATAAGCACTTTATTCATAGATAAGTTATGAAATAATGAAGAACTTGTAACATGTTTACATGAATGAAGTTTGTATGATAAAAAGATGTAAGGATGATGGTTAGAAGACTTCAACTATTATAAGTTATGTAAAATGAAATCATAAGTAGTTTATACTTTTATAAGTTATAAACTCATGAAGAACAAGTAATAACTTAACATGTAAATAAGTTGATGTAATATGTATGTTAAGATGTTAGTATGATGGATAGAATCCATTTGAAATGATGAATAAATCATAAGTAATGAAGTTATGCCGGAATTCACACGATTAGACGATAATCGTTAAATTCATGAAATTCTTCGGAAGTCAAATTTTGACATTGAGCTCGAAAATGTTGGTTTTCGATGGGGACAAGTCCTATTTGGCATTATAGAGTTGCGAACTTGAAAATGACCGAATTTTAACTTAGAACGAAGAAACGAGCGTTGAACGTTCACGAACGTTTATCGTTTTTGTTAAAATGGACTAATAGGTGAATTTTGAGTTAACAAAGTCAAAAATATAAAATTCTTGCATGAACACGTAAAGTATGTGATTTTTGAACTATTGGCTTTTGAACGAGCTAATTCGGACTTAAAATGATCAAATTTGGAGTCCAGGAAGTTTGTTATGTAAAACAAAGCATCACTAACTATCCGGTGCACAGAAAGTGGTGTCAGTGTAGTGCCAGAGAGGCAAAAAAGTGGCGGCTGCTGCAGGTATGCGATTCTAGACCTATTGAGGAGTGTGTGGCTGAAAGACAAATGATTAGTACTAGGACTCGTGATCGCCATGGTCGAGTCCGGACCATGACATCTTGGAGAGAGAGCCAAGAAGACCAAGAGTAAGGGAACCCTACTGGAAACCCACACCACAGCGTGAGTTATAAGCGATGGCAGCAGCTGCGGCATGCAGCCAAATTTTAGGGTTTGACAAATGAGGGGAGATTATGAAGATAACAAGAAAGTTAATTGATTAATAACGAACTACAACTTAATGTAACATTGTTTAAGACATTGTTAAACCTTAAGTATTATAACTAAAGGTTAAAGATAATAAATCAAACATGAACATAAGAACGATGTAAACTATAACGGCAAGCCAGAACCAATAGTAACAAATCTAATACACGATTAGATTGAGAAGAAGGGTAAGATTCATTAGGAACCATGTATGTTTATTCATGACCTAATGTGTTACGTTATGTGATCATCTATTGTAGAGACCTTAAAGACTTAAAGAGAAAGTGTAATAACAGTAGCAGACGCTGAAGGCAAGTGTTTTATCCCTTGTCTATGTTCAATCTGGACAAGTTTTGTGATTCATGTATTCATACGCATGAATTGATATATGATGAAGTCAGAGCCAATTCTTTCAGCTAGACTTACGATATGTTGGATTTCTTATAATCTATCAAAGTATTGTCAATATTTTACTAAACTATATTTGTGTGGTTTTTAAATGAAGACTGAGTATGCTAAACAAATATTTTTTCGTCAAACGACAGGCACGTGAGATTGCCACAACTTAAACGTACATACGTTTAATGAATGTAGTTTTGATCAACATAGAATACTACAGGCTGATCACCTAGACGTGCTCGTAAATAATGTCGGACTTACAGACTTAGTGTCGGGTTGTCCTTTTCAAAGAAAGTATGAACTGCTCAAGGTCTTGGATCGGAATTTATGTTTTACTGAATGTTGTCATTGTAAAATATTTTGAAGAAAAGAGAAGTGCTATTTTGAATTATCGATAGTACTTCATAACTATTGTTCAGTTATTGAAGATATATGATTTGTATGATTCAAGCATGTTGTTTAAATGGAATTGTCATACTTCCTTGAGCTAGTTATGCTCACTCTTGCTTGAACCATATGAATGCACCTAAGATCGACCGGACGGAAGGATTCGATAAAGATAAAGGAAGGCTAAAGCCAAATTGTTGAACTGTCTATGTAATAGTATAGGTTTAATGTTGTAATGTATTTGATATTATGACAAAGAACTTATGTATTGGTTATAAAGAACCTGGGAAGGGAATATTGTTTTGAATATATATAAGACATATTCATTCTTTTGAGGCATTTCAATTGAATATATGTGTGAACTGTAGCACCGTGTAGCACCATATGTCGGGTTGGAAGATACCCGGAATTGGGGGCATCACAGAACGTATATTCATTTGATGCTAAAGTCTTTTAGCATGGTAAAATCCAAGAGATGTCTCATGTTGATGAGCCATGAAGTGTATCTCTCTTAATAGTCCCCATAGACTCCTAAAAAGAGAAATTGCATGAGTGACAATCATGTATACAATGAAATATACGAGACCTGATGTTGATCGATCATATTCTGGAGAAGATCACTGTAAGATAGTGAAAATCATCTTAAAGTACTTAACCGGTACTAAAGATGTTATTAAAATTTATGGTGGGTCTAAATTAAAATTAGAGGGCTTAACAGACTCAAGTTTTTTAGGTAGACCAAGACGGCAGAAAATTCACTTTAAGGTAAAGGGTTACCTTGAATAGTGGTGCAGTGAATTAAAAAGGTTTCAAACAGCAAAGAGTTGTTATTTTAATGATAAAGACAAAGTATATAGCTATAAATGAAGCTGCAAGTTGATTGTTTGGATGAAAAGTTCATTACAGAACTAGGAATAGTTCCTAAGTCTCATCTTGGATCTAAACATGTGTTGTGGCACTTTCAATTGATTATAGGAATCATTAAAAGATGGGAAATTACTATAGAGATAGTGGATTCTCAAGAACAACATTACATATTCATTATCACTTAGAGAAGAAGTGTATGAGATACAATGACGATAGGCTTTAGTGCAAGTGGGAGATTGAAAGTAGTATGCACACAAGCCAATCATGTTTGATGATAAAGCATATACTTTGTAACAATCTTATTCATTTATTAATAAAAGTATTAATTTATTAAAGGCTTTTAATTATCTACATGATCTTGCTTTCTATAATATGTGATAAACCCATAGTTTTAAGCAATGCTTTTAGAATAATGATGATAATTATTCTAATGAGATCTATATTCTTAGAAAGCTTAAAACTAAAATAGTTCCCAATCGTTAGATTACTAAATTAGGGATTAGTGAAATGGGATAGATTGGTACATACGTCGCTTGCTTTTCGTTGGATGAGGATGATTGATCTCATGATCATTTGTGTGGAGACATTAAAGCAAGTATGTAGGTGCTTAATAGAGAATAAGTTCACTGAACGTGGCTCGCTAAGGAATACCTAATAGAGTTTTACTTGCTTGTCGATAAGAAATCTCAGTAGTGATAGTAGTCAAGTGATCCTTGGACTTGAGATCATCGTAGTATCTTATGTATGATGAGTTATACTTTGACTTATTCCTTAAGACCCTTAGGGTATATCAAAAGGTATGCTTGGGTTTAATAAGTTGTACATAGAGATAATGTATGATCAATAAAGAATCTACTGCTTCTAGTAAAAGAATAGAAATGTCCTATGTGATTCGATAAATGACAACCCAGTAGTCCTTGGCTAAGGCAGAATGAAATTAGAAAGGAGTTTCTAATTTGCAATATTTGGTGTTATGCATTTAAGAATCGAAATACATATAATTAAATAAAATAAGACTTGACAGTAATTCCATATTTTATATTTAATTGGGACATTGTATGGTGAAATGATTGAATTGTACGGTAACTATTTACTCAAAGGTTCTTTTATGATTAATGTTGAAATCTATATTATCTGAAAAGTCGTTAATCGCTAGGGAGGCTTATCCCTATTGTAGAATAAATATTATTTATTTAAATAAATTAATAGTTTAATTTATTTATTTAAATAAGATTAGAATTGTTCCACTACAAAAAAATGGGCCTTTAGCAAAGATATTTTGGGCAACGATTTTTCAGCCAACGACTTTATAAGTCGTTGCTAAAAGTATATGTTTAGCAACGAAATTTGTCCTTCGTTGTAGATTGTGTCAGGCTTTCACTTTTTGCAACGAAATTCATAAGTCGTTGCAAAATTTCGTTGCTAATTCATTGGCGGGAAAAAATTTCTTTAGAAATTCGTTGCAAAATTTTCGGTCACTTGATTTCCCGTCATCGTGGGCAACGAAATTTTTTTTGTTGCTAAAAATGGGGCTTTAGGAACAATTTTTCAGGCAACGACTTATTTATAAGTCGTTGCTAAAAGTGTATGTTTAGCAACGAAACTTGTCCTTCGTTGCAGATTGTGTCGGGCTTTCACTTTTTGCAATGAAATTAATAAGTAGTTGCAAAATTTGGAAACAAAATTAGTTAGAAATTAGTAGCAAAATTTTTAACCACTTGATTTATCCTCATCAAGCAAAACTAAAAGTTTTTTTGTTCATATATTTCGATTGCTTTAATATGGACCACATTCATTGGCATCAATTTTTATTTTCGATTACATGTTTTTTATACAACTTTTGCAACACTATTAAAATGTTACCCTAAATTAAGATAATAATAATAATAATAATAATAATAATAATAATAATAATAATAATAATAATAATAATAATAATAATAATAATAATAATAATAATATCTTAATAATAATAATAATAATAATAATAATAATAATAATAATAATAATAATAATAATAATAATAATAATAATAATATTAATAATAGTACTAATAATAATAATAATAATAATAATAATAATAACAATATAATAATAATAATAATAATAATAATAATAATAATTATTATTATTATTATTATTATTATTATTATTATTATTATTATTATAACGTTTGATAAACCTGTTAAGTTAAACACAATTAAAATTCCAAATAAATTGCAACTCAGACATGACTTAACATCGAAAAATTGAAGCCTTAGAAACCAAGGAATTCTATAATGGTGGAACCATTCATCTTTTACATCAGACATTATAGAAAAGCCAACGGTGTTTCATAATAATGAAGGCAATTATTATTATTATTATTATATTATTATTATTATTATTATTATTATTATTATTATTATTATTATTATTATTATTATTATTATTATTATTAGGCTTAAATATGAATTAGTACACTAAACTATAGGCCATATTCCACTTCGGTGATCCACCTTTCAATTTTGTCAATTAGATGATTAAACTATCAAATTTTTTCAATTAGACCAAATTGAATATGACACGTCAGAAATTGCTGACGTGGCTTATTATGTGGGGCCTTAAGAAGCTTATTTGAAAAAAAAACTATTTTTAAATTTTATTTAAACAACTATGTTTAAACAAAGGGCAAAATAGTCAAAACCTAAATTTAACATTTCAAATTAAAATAAAACAAACATTAAGCCCCCACCCCCACCCCCATTCCCCACTTTTTTATGTCTAAAGCCAAAACCCCATTCTTCCCCGAACCACGGATATTTCTTTCTTCACTCTTCCATAAAATGAACTGGCTCGGAAAGTCCTTCATGGGGTTTCAGTTTTTCGAAGTCTTGTTTGATAATTTGGTCGATAACTGAGTAAGATAGAGAAATGAGTGGGTATCGGAGTGAAGATGGGGTTTTGGATATTCAATTGAGGGGTTCGGAGACATGCGAGGATAGAAGAAGAGAGAGAGAAGCGTTGATTTTACGATGGAGGTGGGGAGAGAGAGGAAGGAGTCGTTGGTGGCTTGTGGCAGCGGAGGCGGTGGTTATGATGAGGAGGATGTGGAGGAGCACGGCGGCAGCAGTGGTGGTAGTGATCGATTTTTCGATGGCGGCTTTGAGATTTGAGTGTGATTTGGTTGTCAGCAGCGGCTTTGTGATTTTTCGATGGCGGCTTTGTGATTTTCTTGTGCTGTTATTGATTTGGTCTTGTGTTATTGATTTGGTTTTGCTGTTTGTTTGTGTTGCGAAATCTTGTGATTTGGTTTTCGCTTTGATTCAGAATCTTTGTTTGATTTAGTTTTGATCGATGATGTTATTGTTTGTGAAGAAATTTTGATTATCAGAAAATTTTTACTTCGATTGAGCTAGGGTTTATCATTCGATTTGGGGAGAGATGGTCTTGGTCGATCGATTGTAATGGTGTAAAAGCTGATATATGTTTGTTTTATATTAATTAGAAATGTTAATTTATGTTTTAGCTGTTTTGCCCTTTGTTTAATAAGAGTTATTTATTTAATAAATAAAAAATATTTTTTTTGCCACATAAGCTTCTTAAGGCCCCACATAATAAGCCACGTCAGCAATTTTTGACATGGCATGTTCAATTTGGTCCAATTGAAAAAAATTGATAGTTTAATCATCTAATTGACAAAATTGAAAGGTGAATCACCGAAGTGGAATATGGTATATAGTTTAGGGTAGTAATTTATATTTAAGCCTTATTATTATTATTATTATTATTATTATTATTATTATTATTATTATTATTATTATTATTATTATCAACGTTAATTAGTTATGTACATTTATGTATGTACGTAATGCATCTAAGGAAAGGGATCTGTTTTTAATTGGGGAAATGATTATTTCAGTTATAACTATTAATCCTTGTAAAATAATAGCAACTAGGCACATGTGCTTGGGTGGTCATTAGATCTATATTTCAAATTGGAGGTCATGGGGTTCAAATTTATGCATCAACATATTTTTTGGGATAAAGTTCAATATTCACCAGTTCAGCCCATGCACGTGTAAAATAGAATAAAAAATGCCAACGTAAATCATCACGTGTGCAGCGTGAGGCGTAAGGCGCCACGTCTGTGTCAACGCATTACGTGGCGTTGACGATCTACTGAGAATGAAAAATTTTAATTAATTTAACGATATTTTAAACATGAACAAATGAAATGTTACATAAGATTAAAACTAAATTGTATGTAGTTAATAAGGTTATATATATATAAAGTTATTAGAATACAAATTTCAAATAGAATCTGAATCGAATATATTTAAAGTTTTCATTTTCATTGGTATTTTTGTTTGTGCATCATAGATTCATTTGTAATAGCTTATCAAATAAACAAACTTACAATAACTTCTCAAATTCGCAAACAAAGTGCATATATATGGTGTTCCTTTTTCATATTCTTATTCAATTAAAGTGATATATTATAATGATATCACTTAAAATTAATCAAATTATTATTATAAATATTGTCATTAAAATATATCATATTTAAAATTTATCTAATAAATTATTTATAAATTTATAAATTGTACTTATAAGTTGTTCCATATTATTTAATTTATTTTTTGTTAAATTTAAATGTATATAAAAGAAAAGAGATATATATACTTAGGGGCATTCCCCAGATTGATATAAAATGTCAAGAAAGGGAACTCAACATGACAAATAGTGAAACTCGGATTCTAAGAGCTAAGCTTAGTTGTCAATAGTTTATTTTTATTCCTTTTTTTTTCAAGCTAAGCTTTGTTCCAATTACATAAACAAGATGACACGTGGCAAAAATTTGACTCAGTTCAACAGTTTGAATGTCCATAATTAATGATCAAAAGTTGTTTTTAGCTCTTTATGTCCCTGAGTTGGTGTTGCGTTGAATCAATAGTAATAGTAATAGTAATAGTAATAATTATAATAATAATAATAATAACTATATTAGTAATAGTAATAATAATAATAGTAATAATAATAATTATTATAATTATTATTTTTATTATTATTATTGTTATTATTATTGTCTAATCCTATTTTTATATGTACTTTGAGTATTAATTAAGAATTTGGTATGATTTTAGATATTATAGGAAATTATATTTCATTCATAATAATAGTATGTTTTATAAATGAGTAAAATTGAATAACATATTAGGACACGTTTTAAAAGTTCGACTCAAACTCGAGCTCGTTTAAATTTGAAGAGAGCTCGAATTCGATAAACTAAAATTCAACTTGACTTGTTCATAACTTTACTCCACGTGTGACGTATTAAAAATTATTCCCTCCGTCCCACAAAAGATTCATATTTATCATTTATTTTTATTCTACAAAAAGAGTGCTCTTTTTATAAATAACAATATAAAATAATATAATATATTAAGTTTATCATTATATTTTAAGAGTCTGCTACATATGACAAAAGATAGATTGGAATTAAAAATGACCACGCTTTAAATTATTCTATTTTATAATATAAAATTTCACATTAATTATAATTCAACTTCGTTATAAATTATTCATTTTATCACATAAAACTTCACGTTAATTATATTTTAATTTCGTCATAAATTTGTCAACGATATAAATATCATGTCACTACCAACTAGTAAGTTACCGATTTATAAAAATAAATATATACCGTAATACATATATGTTCTTAAAATTTATAGATTTTACAAATTATATTTTTTTTATGAAATAAATAAAATAAGTTTTGCCTAAAATAAGTTGGTCGCGAAAATGTCCCTCTCTATTATTTTCTCGCCCATTCTCTCCCTCAATTTTCACTCCCTTAGTTTAAAAAATACAGTCGAGCCCTATCTCCCTCAATCGCCCTATCATCTGGTCCACTGAAACCCTCTCCAAAATCTCCACCCTCGTCGGCCACTCAGAAGGCATCAACGACCTCGCCTGGTCCTCCGCCTCCCACTATATCTGCTCCGCCTCCGACAACAAAACCCTCCGTATCTGGGACGCATTCACCTCCGAATGCGTCAAAATCCTACGCGGCCACACCAATTTCATTTTCTGCATCAATTTCAGCCCCAATCCAATCTCATCGTCTCCTGTTTTTTTGATGAGACTATTAGGGTTTGGGATGTCAAAAATGGTCCGCCCGTCCACGTCATCCAGGCGCACTCGATGTCGGTTACTTCCGTCCACTTAAATTGAGATGGATCGCTGATTGTTTCCGGTAGTCACGACGGGTCTTGTAAAATTTGGGATGCGACTTTGGGAGCCTGCTTGAAGACTCTTATTGACGATAAGGTTCCGGCCATTTCATTTGCCAAATTCTCGAGGGAAATAGCTGATGCAAGTGGGTAAGTCTGTCATTCTTGTTCAATTTTTTGTATTGACTCTATTTGTTTGATAAAAAGTTCTGTTTGTCTGTTAGTATTTCCATCCTAATTTCCTCATAATTGAAGCTAGACCATCAGAAATAGAGCGAAATTAGAGTATTCTGATTTACAGTTATTTCTTTGCCCAGAACTGATGCTTGTTGCACATCCCCCTTTCACCTGAAAAGATTACAAATCTTGAATCTCAATTTCCAGAACTGAGTTTGTACAAGAGCTGTGATCTAATGCCTTCCTGTTGGATTTCTATAGCTTGGTATGCATTTGTCATGCTGATCTGCAGCATACTTCGTATTTTGGTTAAGCTTTTCATGACTAGTATAGTATTTGTATAATCGATTTCATTTCGTTTATTAAATGAATTTTGTTGCAGGTACCCAATATATAGAATACCTATGGGTTCAACACTAAAGGATCTGGATGCATCTTTCTTAACAATCCATTCCTTGTCCACCTACAATAGAAGTACATCTCTCTCTCTCTCTCTGTGTGTATGTGTGTGTCTGTTCATATATTAAAGCCATCGCCTTTCATTGTGTAACTAATTTGTGGTGATCTTTTATGACTGGTACAGACAGTTGTCAACCACAGTTTCAAGGTGTGAGTGGTGGTCTAAAGGTCAATGGTGTGAGTGGTGCATCTTCAAAAATTTCTCTACCAGTCATTGGCCTTGCTTCATAAAAGTACAAAGGTTCAATTTTGACTCCCTGTGGGCCTCAAGAATGCGAGCAGGAGAACTCACTCTTGCAATCTGCGAACAATTGGCTTCAGGGTTTGAAGGTTGTTCTCCCTGATTTCCAGTTTTTTCGCTCTCATTATTCACCGTGGAGATGATGATGATGATACTTGGAAGCTTTCTTATGTGGCATAATTTATAAGTATATGCTAAATATGGAGAATCAGAAACTGAAAGCTATATTATGTGGCATAATTTATAAATATATGCTAAATATAGAGAATCAGAAGCTGAAAGCTATCTGGTGCTATTGTTTAGTCCTTTAGTTATCTCTCCAAGTAATTCTATTTAGTCTATTCACAAAAGCAGAAAACTTAAAAACTAACACATTTATTGTTTGGATTCTCCAGTTGTTTGGTCTTGGTGTGGCCAATATCTTTGGTTTATTTTTTCAGCATACCCCGCAACAGGTGAGTCTGTGGTCATGCAAGTATAAGTTTTGAAAATTTGCGTAATTGCAAGTCTTTTAGCCAGAATCTGCTTCAACAAAGGCCCCTCTACCAATCTGTATGCACAGTTTCTTTAATGAACATCTTACTATTGTCTACTTTTGTTAAATTGATTGATCTATGTGAGAATTAACTAGATTATAATCGTTTGGATTATTTTTTCTTGAAAATGGGTCTCATTTTGTTAGGAAAAGTGATTTACTTGTTTATAAGTAGGTAAATCCACAGACAGCAGATGCATACTCATTTTCTGGTTTTGCATAACTTGTTCCTCGATTTAAAATTATGATTGATTATTCATATTTGTCCCCCGTTGGCTGATTATTCCTATTACATATTTGTCCACAAACAGTAAATTGATTATTCATATTCTTATATTCGAGTCATAGGCTGGTGTCCTGCTCCGACTGATTTCAATGCAAGGTTTATTCATCTTTACTAAACCTTCATATGCTATTAAATTTTGTTCTATGATATGATACTATATGATCTTTTTTCTAATTGGTTAGTCCTTATGTTCCTCATAGATCTTTTGCAGTTATTTGCCGAGTACATAACATAAATTTTAAAAGAGAAATTTAAAATAAATAAATATGTTGGAAACTAAGTTATCAATGCTGGATGGTATCCATTATTTACCTTAAAAGCAGGATTACATAGTAGAATCATTTTTCAAAATAGTGCTTTAAAATGTCCTCAGCGTGAGGTTTTCAGTTTCTTCTTTCCTGTTAGGCATATAGAGATGCAATTTGAATAATGACGAACGGATTAAGGTCAATAATTAGCCAAGAGTCATGTAGTACAGAGGCCTTATAAGTTATAAACGAGAATTTCATAATTTTAATCAGCAGTTATGAAGACTATTTTCAGATGCTTGCCGAATATAAACATCTTGTTTCATGGTTTAAGTAGTCTGATGCTTTTCTTAAGGTTTTTTTTCCTAGGAATAAATATTGTGTTATTTTTGAGATTTTGAATAGTAAAGCAACAACTTTGGAAGTAGCTCTTGAGTTTTGAACTCCGTTCTTCTTTCTTTTCTTCCCTGCCTCCCTCCCTCCCTGTTCTCTCATCCCCCATCTCTCTTCCTGTCTCTCCTTTCTCTCTCTTTCTCTCTTTCTATCTTTCTATATTATATATGTATATACACAAATTTGGTTATAATGCTCCTTTCACATGACCTCATACGTGTATCTTCTTAGAGAGAAAATCCTAAAAAAGTGAAACTGATGGTTACTTCAAACACTGACACCAGAAATTTATCCCAGCTAGCAACTGTATGTTTATATTAAATTATGTTGGCTAAAGGGTGATGACAGATTTATAAATGATGAAATTAATTTCATTTTTCTTTAATCTGCATTGCATATAATATTTGATTTGATATCTTGTTGATTTTATTATATACTTAATACTAATGTAGTTTCTCTTCCAGCCTGCTTTCACATTATTGGCAAATATTAATGCCTGATGTAAACATGTATTTGTAACCTACCTTGGTTGCTTCCACATATGGTTGGTGTCAGCACACGGAGTATAATTTAATGCTAGCGTCTTTGACAAGAATTGTCTATATTACAGCTGCAGCTGCTTCTGATAAGCATACTATTGCTAACCTTGTTGTGGTCCTAATTTTCAAACTAATATTTTGTGAGTTGTGTAAGGACCTTTAATATTAAATCTACCATGCACCTACCATTAATATTTTTTATACCATATGATGAACTATAAAGTTGTATATAAAGGAACATGTGAAACATCACACGGAACAAACTTTCCCATACTATAATTTTGATGGTTTGTTCTTTGCATCAATAGACAGGAACAACCTTTGCATCAGGAACATCAAGTACTCTGGGGAACATCAGTTATTGTGGGTGTTGCAGCATCTGGTCAAGAGATCTCCACTCGTCCATTCCAGTTGGTGACTGGTCGTGTTTGGAAAGGAACTGTGGTAGCTTTAGATGGTTAATTGTAAAGATAATGTGATTATGTAGTGGATGATTTTATTAAGTTAATAATATTTTAGTTTTTTGTATTTTTGCCATTATTTGCTATTGGGACATTAAGCCAGCCAGGTACACAAAAAGAATGTCAAATTTTGATTTGGTAACAATATAATTCGTTACCAAAGCATTGAACAAGTTTTAATATTGCAATAATTTTTTATACATTTAGCAACAAATTTTCATTGCTAATGGCATTAAAAATATAATATTTGGCAACGAAAAATTAACTCAATAACAACTGAGTGGATATTGTTGTTAATACTAACATAAAAGGTAACATTTTTTATCGTTGCAAATTATATCAACTTTCGTTATACATATAAAAGAAAGCAACAACATATAATGTCGTTGCTAATCGATTGACTTTCGTTGCTATTGAAAATAACTCAAGAACAAATATTTTTGTTACGATTGAAAGATAATGTCGTTGCCAAATAATATAATCAAGAACAAAAATCATTCTTAAAAAGTTTACATTCCATGAATGAAAAGCAAAGCTTAGGAAACAATTTTCATAATTTACTATAACGAAAAATGGCGTTGCAAAATGGTGTCAATTGCAACGAAAATGCATGGTCATTGTAAAAAAAAAAAAGAGTTCATTTCGTTGCCAATTCGCAGGCTTTTGCAATGAAATGAGATTTTAAGCAACAAAACTTTAATTATTCTGCAACAATACATTTTGTTGCTAAAGGATCGATGTCTCTGTACGAAAGCTAAATTTCGTTGCAAAATGTATTACTTTTGGCAACGAAAAAAACGTTACATTCACATGAACAATTAGCAACACTCATTTCTTGCATGAACGAAAAGACCTTAACGATATTAAAGTCGTTGCTAAAACTCTTTTGCAACGAAATTTGGCACCTTTAGCAACGAAAAATTGGTTGTTGCTGAAGCCCCATTTTTTTATAGTGTTTTAATTGATTTATTCACAATCGGTTGAATATGGAGAACCTAAAGGGTCACACCATAAAAGGAAGAATAATTATTTAAGAAGCAAATGGCATAATCGTAATAATAAGTTAAGTATATTTAATTTAATCTATGGTAATAGAATAAATTAAATAGCGTAATATTTATTATTTATTATTTTAAAAATATTAAATATAAATTAATAAGATGAGTCTTATTATTATTATTACTATTATTATTATTTAATTCCTAAAGGAGTTTGGAAATTAATTAATAAAAGTACTCTCAAATATCCCGTGACGCCTCAAAATTAGGTATACATCACCCATATGGGTAGTCGATACATGGTATGTAATTTAAATACAACTTACTAATATAAGCTGTAGGTGTGCAATATTTAATATAAAGCATGAGTTTGAATACAAATATTGTCTACTTGAGATATTATACAAACTCAAAAAGGAGTCCTCATTACAATTATTATCACTTTATTTCACGTAATAGTGAGGACTACTAATGCTATCCTCCGGACCATTACTCCGCTTTCCGACTCGTCCGGCCTATATTCTCATTTCTTGAGAGAACAGTGAAAGAAAGGGTGAGCTCAACTAGCTCAAGAAGAAATATTATGACTAAGATAATGCGAGAATAAATTATCATTAGCTTACAACAAAGATGTTAAACCGATAAAATATAATGAACATCAAGTTTACTTTCTACAATGAACCAAAGAATCCATTAAAAGAGTCAAGTAGAAAATAAAATCTATTATCTTTTATGATTTAAAAGGTTTTTCATCTTGTTATAATTTGAGACTCAACTTTTAATAAATATTCCACATCATCGAATCACCCCCACACTACTAGCCAAGGATATTCTTTAGTATCACGACCACAATTATTCATGCACTACACGGGCCAAGAATAGTTGTGTATTCATTAATGGTCATGATCATGCCAACAACTGCTGTCCATCAATGCACTACTACCTAACCCGAGATTTTTACCACATCATTTGTAACATTACTACCATGATTATAATCGAATAGTCTCGTCATATAATCATACCAAGTCCATCTACGCACCATGTGCCACACGATGACTTTCAACATAATATAAATAAAGGAGGATGATGACAATGATATAAGAATTCAATAAAACAAGTTCAAGAATTATTTTATCCAGGAATTATTAACATCCAAATTGTCAACATGATCTTGTTTTGTAGAGTAAAATTCAAGAATGATCGGAAGAATATTTCCATGAAAGATTTGGATGAAACGCAAATATCGAGGATATTCTACTAATTTCATGGAGTATAAGTCAAAGTTTTAACCAATTTGGGTATAATAAAGAATGGAATAACAAAAGAAATCACCCGTGCATGCGATAGATCAGACATGCAAAAGTTATTCCAATGTAATAATAAATAACGGAACCGGTCCCCAGAAACGCACAAATGGATATTCCAATGTAATAATAAAGAATGGAACCAGTCCCACAGAAAAACGCATGCATGTGAGGATATCCAATAGAATAATAATAAAGACGGAACCAGTCCGTAAAACACATGCATGTGATATTCCAATGTAATAATAGAAGAATGTCACCAAGTATAGGTAAATGGCGTATCAAAGTTATTCCAATGTAATAATAAGCAATGGAATAACAAATGTTCTCTTCATGAATAAGAAAGAATAACACCCCTTTACGAAGTATACAACAAATAATATTCCCTACCTTAGAAGAATGAATATGGAAAAGTGAAGTAGCGAGAATACTTTTCTTCTTTCTCTATAGTTTCTCTCTCTGTAGTTTCATTGAATTCGTAAGAAATAATGAAGGAATGAGCTTTCTATTTATAGAAAAAACCGAGGGTGGCTCTTGGTCTTAACGAAGGGTCAAAATGACTCTTGGTAATATGAAGAGACAACTACTATTTCTTGAAGGGTAATTAACCCTGGAACAGAAGAAGATGCAGTTAACTCTTGGTAATATTGAAGGGACAACTACTATTTGCGAAGGGTAATAACTATTGATTGAAGGTAATTACTATATCGAAGGTAATTACTATTGAAGAAGGTAATTACTATATTTATTGAAGGTAAATACTATTGACGAAGGTAATTACTATTCACAAAGGTAATTACTATCGATTGAAGAGACTCTTAGATGATGACATATGGGCCCCCATAAAATAATCAAACTTACCACAAATTTCTCATAACAGACTCTTTATATACATCAAGGATTGAATAAATATTACCACAAATCATTTTATTTTTAATCAACACATTTTTAATCTTTCAACAATTATTAATCATTTATAACTTGTCGCCTCAATTAATAATATAACATATTATACTGAGATGATCTTTGTGACAATAATTGAATCAATAATATAAGAGATATGATGCAACAATTTCGTGAAAGCAATAATTGAGTATAGCTAAGTGACTTCTCACGTAAGTATCAATAATCAATACCAGGTGCTACTACGCAACCACGCCAGACATCGTACTTTTACCACCGGGTAGTTCAACAGCTTTTAAGCAGTAACACCTCCGTAGTTATTTTTATAGAAAGATAATTTTGTCGTTTTCTAACTACGACAATACTTCCGTTAATGGGGTCCAATTAATGATGGAGTAAGTCGTCGAATATTCCCCAATAAAAAGAATATTCCCACCAAACGAATATTTTATAACAACTTGCTTACTTTGCAAAATTTATAAATATTACCCACAACTATAACATTATATCAAATTTTTCCATAATATTCAAAAATAATATTTATAGAAAATTCATCTTTATTTATAAGAGTGAGGGTCTTACAACTTCCCTTCTTATGAAATTTCGCTTCGAAATTAGGGCACGCACTGGTATGTCGAAGAGGTAAGGATACCTTGATTTCATTTGATTCTAACTCCCAAGTCATTTCCTCAACATCGTGGTTCCTCCACAAAACTTTGACTTGAGGTATAACCTCGAGCGTAGAATATGTTCCTTCTTATCCAAAATTTGAACAGAACCTCTTTATACGTCAAATCTTCCGCTATTTCGTCCGGTTCTAACTCAATAATATGGTTGGGTCTTTCACATATTTTCGCATTAATATGGATATGTGAAAAGCGTTATGAACATGAGACATATTTGGCAGAAAGCGAGTCTATAGGCCACGATTCCTACTTGATCGAGGATTAAAATGGACCGATGAATCGAGGATTAAGTTTCCTCTCTTTCCAAATCTTGTAACTCCTTTTCATGGAGCAACTCTTAACAACACACGATCTCCTATATCGAATTCCACGTCCTTTCGATGAAGATCAAGATAACTCTTTTCATCGATTTTGTGAGATTTTTATACGTTGTCGGATCGTTTGAATCTTTTCCGTAGTCATACATACCAACTCCCGGTCCCAACAACGTTGTTTCACCCACCTCATCCCAAAGATACCGGAGAACGACACTTTCTTCCATACAACGCTCGAATGGAGCCATGCCAATACTGGTTGATAAGCTGTTGTTGTAGGAAAACTCCACCAATGGTAAGAACTTGTCCCAACTCCTTGAAATCAAGGACATGAGTCTTAATAGATCTTCAAGAGTTTGAATAGTCCTCTCATCGTCCGTCTGTCTCGAGGATGATATGCCGAGCTAAATCGTAAGTCTGTGCCCATAGCTTTTTGCAAACTAACCCAAAATCGTGAAGTGAATCTTGGGTCTCGATCGGAAACTATGGATACCGACATACCATGCGATCTTACAATCTCGTTTATGTACATCTGAGCAAGACGCTCAAGTGTATAAGTTTCTCGATCTGTAAGAAATGAGCAGACTTGGTCAATCTATCAACAATGACCCAAATCGCATCAATGCCTTGAGAAACCTTAGGAAGACCGAGAATCTAAATCCATGATTATGTGCTCCCACTTCCATTCGGAATTTCAAGTGGTTGCAATGGACCTTTTGGTACTTGATGCTCCGCTTAACTCGTTGACAAGTTAGACACCTTGAGATAAAGCAAAGACGCTTATCTCTCTCTTCATATTACTCCACCAAAATGTATGGCGAATATCATGATACATTTGGTACTCCCGAGATGGATTGCAAATGGTGTGTTGTGCGCCTCCATCATGATATTATACTTTAAATCGGTCGTTAGGAACACAAAGTCTGGAGTTGACTCAAGTATTCCTTCTTCATCGATTCTTGCTTCCTAAGATAGCACCTTCTTGCACTTTCTTCCTCATACGCATCGACTCTGTGTCATGAAGCTTGAGCGCCTTTAACTTTATCAATTAAAGTCGGTTCTACTCAGTATACTCGCTATCATCCATGCGTCCCCTCGAGTCTTTAACTCTATCTCCATCCTTTGCAAGTCACACAAAATGGGCCTTTCAGGTTGACAATAACGCACTCGTGCTTGCTTGATATGATCTTTCTACTTCGGTAAATACCGCATTACCACGTTCACTTTTCCAGGATGGTATTGGATGGTATGATCATAATCTTTCAACAGATTCAAGCCAACGTCGTTGTCGATGTTGAGTTCCTTTTGAGTGAAGAAATATTTGAGGCTTTTATGATCCGTAAAGATCTCCACTTTCTCCCCATACAAGTAATGCCTCCAAATTTTAAGTGCAAAGACAACAAACCGCCAACTCTAGATCATGAGTAGGATAATTCCTCTCATATTCTTTGAGTTGTCGCGAGGCATAAAGCTATAACTTTTTCATGTTGCATGAGAACACATCCCAACCCTTTGCTAGAAGCATCATCAGTAGATGACAAATCCTTCCGAGCAGGATGGTATTGTCGTAACAGTCTTTGAAATAAGTCTCCTCTTGAGTTCTTGAAAACTCTTCTCACATTCTTCGCTCCAACCGAACTTTGTATCTTTCGGGTCACCGAATTATCGGAGTAGCGATTCGAGAAAATCCTTCCACGAATCTCCGATAATAACCAAATTTAAACCGAGAAAGCTACGATTTTAATCCATCGATTTAAGTTGTTCCACTTTGAATAGCTTCAATCTTTCTTTGGGTTAATGGATATTCCATGACTTGATACCACGTGCCCAAGGAATGCTACTTTCGCCGTAACTCGATTTCTTCAACTTGGCATAAAGCTTATATTCACGAAGTTTTTTAGAGTGTCGACCTCAAGTGTTGCTTTCATGATCTTCACGGCTTTTGGAATAAATAAGGATGTCATCAATAAAGACGACCACAAAGTGATCTAAATATTCCTTGAATACTCGGTTCATCATATCCATGAAGCGCAAAGAGGAGCATTAGTCAATCCAAAGGACATGACTAGGAATTCATAATGCCCGTCTTGAGTTTAAAGCCTTCTTTGGAATGTCGTGGTTCTAATCTTCAATTGGTGATATCCAAACGAAGATCAATCTTTGAAAAGAATTTGGCTCCTTGAATCGGGTCAAGCACAGTCATCAATACGTGGCAATGGATACCTATTTTTGATGGTGACATGATTCAACTCCCGATAATTAATACAAAGTCGCATACTCCCATCTTTCTTCTTCACGAATAGAACAGGAGCACCCCAAGGAGAAGTACTAGGACGAATAAAGCCAATGTCTAACAATTCCTGCAGTTGGGTCTTTAACTCCACGAAGTTCAATAGAGCCATTCGACATGGGGCTTTGGAAATAGGTTTTGTCTTAGGGTTCAAGGTCGATACAAAATTCAATTTCACGCCTGGGTAGGCCAGAAGTTCTTGGGAATACGTCGGAAATTTATTAACAATAGAAATATCGTTCAAAACCCGACGTATTTTTGTTTAAATCATGACATGAGCTAAGAAAGCTCGACATCCATTTTTCAATAAACGAATAGCTTTATGGCTTCGGATATGACCGTGATTGATTTTAATGGTTTGGTCATTTGAATCAAGATAATAGGTTGATTAGGAATATGAAAGCTAACAACCTTACGAAAATAATTAATTTTTGCATGATAAGTAGTTAACTAATCAATCCCTAGAATCACGTCAAATGCAAGTATTTTTAATGAAATAAGATCGATGGGTAATGTGAGGGTACCGATTTGAACCAAACAAGACTTATAAAGCAGTGGATGTAATGAAGGTTTCTCCCAACGGAGTTTCCACAGATAAGTCAAAATCTAATTTCTCCGTGAGTCAAATTTAATCGATGAACGCAAGTAGAGAAATAAAAGAATGGGTAGAACCGGTATCAAATAAAGTATAGACTTCATTAAAGTTTATGATAAGCTTACCGTGATGACCTCATTCGGGTTCCTTGCTCTCCGGGAGGTCACAACAAACGCTCTCTCAGCACTACCGGGTTTGACTTTTCACGGGACTACCTTTGGTGCCTCCATCCTAGTTGAATTTGTCTTTGAAACGATAAAATCGATCTAAGTGACCTTCTCTTCCACAATTATAACATGCTTTGAATGGACATGGCTAGATTCGGACCGATGTGTCCCTCTCCTCCGCATTTTAAGCATATGATAGGTGGTCTTTCTCCTTCCTTAACAACTGGTCTTTGGTCTTTGATGTCTTTCCATCATCATTGAATCTCCTTTTCTTGAAATGTCCATTCTTATTGTTTTGGCCCCGATTACCACCAAGTAGTTACCATATTTGGCCCGTTGATTCCCTCCACGCTTGTTGTCACCGCTTCGATGACTACTCATTGGTATTATAATTTTCAAATTTGCTCTTCTTTTAGTTGTGTTGACTCGTTATCGCGCTCCACTAATCGAGCCTTATTTACAACATCGAATACAAACACGGTTTATGAGAAATAAGATGTTGACGTATCTCTGCTTCAAACCTCTTAAAACATTCGCGCCATTCTCTCTTCATTATCCACAAGTGGGGATGAACCGTGATAACTCCGCAAATTTTGCCTCGTATTGCGACTGGCCATATTGTTTTGTTCCAACTTGATAAACTCCACCTCCTTCGTGTGGCGAATACTTTCAGAAAGTATTTGTCGTTGAATGACTCTCTGGAACTTCTCCCAAGATATCTTCAAGACAAGAAGTTGAGTACGTTTTACCGATTCCCACCAAAGAATCGCCTCTCCGCAAGCAACATAAAGGTGGTAAAAGGAACCTTTTTGCTCTCTGAGCATCCCAAGACATCAAATATCTTGGTAATCTGCTTTATCCATGATCCGCTTGAAGTGGTTTTGGCTCTCCCTTAAACTCCCCGTGGTCAGCTCCTTGAATTGTTTAGCGGTGACCACCCAAGAGTTTTCCGTGTTTCCACCCCACGTTTTGGATGTAAGTCGCTCTCTTTCTGTGTTGATAAATTGCATAAAGCCTCCGAACATTTGATCATTCATCATTTGGTCGGTGTTGTTGTTTGCATGAGGATTACGCCTTCCTCGATGCACATTATCCCGATTATTGATATGTGGTGAATCAACGATCGCTCTTTGTGCTCCATGCTATTCTCAACATTCTCGGATGTCATTTTCAGACATCGCCACAAAACAAAAGGTTAATTGACATGTAACAAATTATCCCTATATTCGTGACCAATAAAATAGACATAAACTTAGGTAGGTCATACTAGCTAGAAGGTATTCCCCTCTCTCTCCTCCTAGTACTATTCTCACATCTTAGCTGTGGATCATATCCTAAGCTCGATACTAAATGTGACGCCCCCAAAATTAGGTATACATCACCCATCTTGGGTAATCGGATATCGGTATGTAATTTAAATACAACTTATTAATATAACTGCTGATGGTACAATACGACATAAACCGTGAGTTTGAATACAAATATTGTCTACTAGATATTATACAAACTCAAAAGGAGTCCTCATTACAATTATTATCACACTATTTCGCTGTAATAGTGAGGACTACTAATGCTATCCTCTCGGACCATTACTCCGTTCCCCGACTCGTCCCAACTATATTCTCATTTCAAGAGAACGGTGAAAGAAAGGGTGAGCTCAACTAGCTCAAGAAGAAATATTATAACTAAGATAATGCGAGAATAAATTATCATTAGCTTTACAATGATGTTAAACCGATAAAATATAATGAACATCAAGTTTAACTACGAATGGAACCAGCCTATCCATTAAAAGAGTCAAGTAGAAAATAAAATCTACTATCTTTTATGATTTAAAAGGTTTTTCATCAACTTTGTTATAGTTGAGACTCAAACTTTAATAAATATTCCACATCATCGAATCACCCCCGCACTCATCGCCGAGGATATTCTTTAGTATCACGACCACAATTATTCACGCACTACTACGGGCCAAGAATAGTTGTGTATTCATTAATGGTCATGATCATGCCAACAATCGTCCATCAATGCACTACTACCATCGAGGATTTTTACCACATCATTTGTAACATTACGGTCATGATTACACCAAATAGTCTCTCGTTATAATCATACCAAGTCCATCTATGCACCACTGTGCCATGATGACTTTCAACATAATATAAACATGAGGATGATGACAATGATATAAGAATTCAATAAAACAAGTTCAAGAATTATTTTATCCAGAATTATTAACGCCCAAATTGTCAATGATCTTTGTTTTGTAGAGTAAAATTCAAGAATGATCGGAAGAATATTTCCATGAAAAAGATACGGATGAAACGCAAATATCAAGGATATTCTACTAATTTCATGGAGTATAGAAGTCAAAGTTTTAACTAACTGGGTATAATAAAGAATGGAATAACAAAAGAAATCACCATGCATGCAATAGACCGCAAGACAGCAAAAGTTATTCCAATGAATAATAAATAACGGAACCAGTCCGGCAGAAACGCACAAACAGAGGATATTCCAAATGTAATAAAAAGAATGGAACTGTGTCCGGCGTAAAACGCATGCATGTGATATTCCAATAGAATAATAATAAAGACGGAACCGGATCCGGTGTAAAACACACGTGATGTGATGTTCCAATGTAATAATAGAAGAATGTCACCAAGTATAGGTAAATGGCGTATACAAAAGTTATTCCAGAGAATAATAAGCAATGGAATAACAGCAGTTCTCTTCATGAATAAGAAAGAATAACACCCCTTACGAGTACAACAAATAATATTTCCTACCATAGATGAATTTAATATCGGAAAAGTGAAGTAGCGAGAATACTTTTCTTCTTTTCTCTATACTTTCTCTCTAGTAGTTTCAAAGTGAATTCGTAAGAAATAATGAAGGAATGAGCTTTTTATTTATAGAAAAACCGAGGGTGGCTCTTGGTCTTAACGAAGGGTCAAATGACTCTTGGTAATATGAAGAGACAACTACTATTTCATGAAGGGGTAATTAACCCTTGGAACAATCGAAGAGGCGCTTAACTCTTGGTAATATTGAAGGGACAACTACTATTTGTGAAGGGTAATTACTATTTACGATGGTAATTACTATTGATGAAGGTAATTACTATGAAGAAGGTAATTACTATCGACGAAGGTAAATACTATTGACGAAGGTAAATACTTGTGACGAATGTAAATACTATTGACGAAGGTAATTACTATTCACAAAGGTAATTACTATTATTGTGAAGAGACTCTTAGATGATGACATATGGTCCCTTATAAAATAATCAAACTTACCACAAAGCGTCTCATAATAGACTCTTTATATACATCAAGGATTGAATAAATATTACCACAAATCATTTTATTTTAATCAACACATTTTAATCTTTCAACAATTATTAATCATTTATAACTTGTCGTCTCAATCAATAATATAACATATTATACGATGATGATCTTTGTGACAATAATTGAATCAATAATATAAGAGATATGATGCGTTAATTATCGTAGTAATAATTGAGTATAGCTAAGTGACTTCTCACGTAAGTATCAATAATCAATACTGGTGTGTTACTATGCAACCACGCCAGACATCGCATTTACTTTACCACCGGGTAGTTCAACAGCTTTTTAACGGTAACACCTCCACCAAGTTATTTTTATAGAAAGATAATTTTGTCGCTTTTCTAACTACGACAATACTTCCGTTAATGGGGTCCACCAATGATTGAGCCAGTCGTACGAATATTCCCCCAACAAAAAGAATATTTCCCTAACCAAACGAATATTTTATAACAACTTGCTTACTTTTGCAAAATTTATAAATATTACCCACAACTATAACATTATATCAAATTTTTTCCATAATATTCAAAAATAATATTTATAGAAAATTCATCTTTATTTATAAGAGTGGGTCTTACATATCCTAATAGGATTAGGGGCAAATTAATTAAAAGATTTTAATTAATTATCCCTAATAAGATTAGGGAGCTTAATTAATTAAAAGAATTTAATTAATTAAATAATACCCTATTTTCTAATTAGATTAGAAGGGTTAACTGATATCTTTATAAGAGGAGTCTTATATTAGATATCAATATACATGTGATTCCAATTGTTGGAGAGTACATTTTTTTTCTATACAGATAGAAAACTAGAGTTTAGCCAACCACCCTTCTTCTTGAATCTTTCTTCTTCCTTGATGGATCACCTCTAGAGGCCAAACACTTGGGTGGCTAACATTGATCAAAGGAAGGAACCAAACCCGGTGGATTTAATTTGAACGCGAAAGATTGGAGGTGAACTTGTACCTGAGGAAGCTCGAATCTTCAAGGGTATGATTCTTGTTCTTCATATTTTTGTTTAATTAATAATTGTGCATATATGATGATCCGGGTATATGGTTTGTAAAATTTTAAAACACTATTTTTTCATGCTTCCGCTTATTTTGTGCAATTTGATTGCATTAAGAAGATTAAATTTTAATTTTTATAATAAATGAAATTATTAATTAAACAAAAAAAAGAGCAAGAATCAATTGAAGCCTCAGTATCAAGTTCACCTCCAATCTTTCGCTCAAATCAATCCACCGGGTTTGGTTCTTCCTTCGATCAATGTTAGTCACCCAAGTGTTTGGCCTCTAACATACACCCTTCTTCTTGAATCTTTCTTCTTCCTTGGTGGATCACCTCTAGAGACCAAATACTTGGGTGGCTAACATTGATCAAAGGAAGGAACCAAACCCGATGGATTCAATTTGAACGTGAAAGATTGGAGGTGAAATTGTACCTTAGGAAGCTCGAATCTTCAAGTGTATGATTCTTGTTCTTCATATTTTCATTTAATTAATAATTGTGCATAAAGGATGATCCGGGTATATGTTTTGTAAAATTTTAAAAATTATTTTTTCTTAGCTTATTATTTTGTGCATTTGATTGCGTTCATGAATATTACAAACCTTAATGAAGAATGTTTTAATCTTCCAGTTGGGTTAATATCATGAACATAATCAAATGCAGCAAAATAAGTTTAAAGCATGAAAATAAGTGTTTTAAAATTTTTAAAAATATACCCTTGATCATCTTTAAATTAATTAAACGAAATATAAGAACAACAATCAACACTTGAAGATTCAAGCTTCCTCGTAAAATTTCACCTCCAATCTTCGCTCAAATCAATCCATCGGTTTGGTTCCTTCCTTTGATCAATGTTAGCCACCCAAGTGTTTGTCCTCTAGAGGAGATCCACTAAGGAAAAAGAAAGATTTAAGAAAAAGGGTATATGTTAGAGGCCAAACGCTTGGGTGGCTAACATTGATCAAAGGAAAGAACCAAACCTAGTGGATTCAATTTGAACGTGAAAGATTGGAGGTGAACTTGTACCTAAGGAAGCTCGAATCTTCAAGGGTATGATTCTTGTTCTTCATATTTTCGTTTAATTAATAATTGTACATAAAAGATGATCCGGGTATATGGTTTTTAAAATTTTAAAACACTATTTTTTCATGCTTTCGCTTATTCTGTGCAATTTGATTGTGTTCATGAATATTACAAACCTAATAGTTGCATCCGTTATCCGCATTCTTCTTTGGGTAGTTCTGAATTTGATGGTCTAATGATCCAAAAAAAAACAACCTTGTATCTTCTTTGGACTGGGACAATTGGGAGAAATGTGTCCCTCTTGGCCACAGTTAAAACATACTCATTTTCCCTTTAAACAAACTCCTTGATGGTTCTTCCCACAAATCGTACACGGCTCACCTTTCTTCCTAATGTGTCCTGACTTGCTTCCCGATTGGGTGTTTTCATTCCACTACCGCATATTGGGGTTACTCCCTCCACTACTACCTCCTTCCTTCATCTTTTTCTTCTTCTCCGTATAATATTTTGATGCAGCTTCACTTCCTCCTTCAGCAATGATTGCTTTTTCCAACAGGGTCAAAAATGTATTGATCTACAACACTGCTACCTTGTTAAATATCCCTGGCTTCAGTCTATTCTCAAACCTTCTTGCTTTTCGTTCCTTCGTATCCACTTGATGTGGAGAAAATCTCGTTAGTTCGTTGAATTTAGTGGCATACTCTAAAACTGACATATGTTCTTGTTTCAGCTCCAAAAAATTTACCTCCATTCTTGCTTGCATACTTGGAGAAAAGTAATTTTCGAAAAATAAATCCTTAAATCTTATCCATGTTACTATTGTTGTCCCAGCTCTAGCCTGGTTTTTTTCCACTAATAATTAACTTCACCCTTCATCAAATAGGTAGCAAAAGCTGTCTTTTTCTCCTCAACTACTCTTGCAATAATAAAAGCCTTCTCCATCTCCTTTACCCAAGTTTGGGCTTCAATAGGGTCAGTGGTTCCTTTAAATTTTGGCGGCCCTACCATTTTAAAATCTTTGAAATTTGCCAATCCATTAGCTGACATATCTCTTGTTGTTGGTGCCCTATTTTCCATATCTTGAGCTAACATGTCAAAAAAGTTTTGCATTGGGTCTGCTTGACCTCCTTCAGTATTCACTGATTGTTCCTCCCTTTGGTTTCGATTTTGTCGTCTTGGCGGCATTATCTGATTAAATAAAAACTTACATTAATCATTTATCTCTACACTACATCTTATTATTAGTATGATAAGAATGTAGTACGAAATTTTAAACAACGAAATTTTAAACATAAAGAAATTCAGTCTTGCTCGTTTTAGCAAATTTAGTTTGCCGAATTAACAAATTATTAGATAGACAGCGTAATATCTTAATCTTCAAAATTTATTTACTTAATCAAACATATAATCATATCATTTCAATTACCTTCATATTCATTCAAATAGTACATAGTACTTTTTCATTACGCATACTTGCTATAATCATTTAATATCCCCTTGTGACAAAATTCGAGATTCACTACTTCAACTTTATATAAAAAGTTGAAATTTACAAAAATTATCTTAATATTCATACAAAAATAAGGATTAAATTCATATAAATATATATTTACATATACATACTCACCGATTACGATATTACATTCTTAATATATCATCTCACTTCCCAAAAGGTACTACTGTTCATGCTTAATCTTTCTGTGGTCCATTTCCTTCACATGTCTTCTTCTTAGGACACTTTTTGAACCTGTGACCTATTCTACCACATGAAAAACATCCTCATTTCTTTGGCTTAGGACAATTTGGAAAAATATGTCCTTCTTGACCATAATTATAATACACATTTTTACCCTTCATACATTCCCCCAAATGGTTCTTTTCACACTTACCATGTGCTTGTTTCTTCTTTGAATTAGAATTCCTTGCGTTATTTTCACTATCGTTGTTCCTTTTTCTTTTATTATCATGGCCCTTCTTTTTCTTGTTTACCGCTTTAGATGATCCACTACGTTCAACGCTCATTCTATCAACTTGTACCTTCAGATCATTTTTTTCTTCTGTCATCTCGCGTAATTCCCTTTCTATCTTCCACGATTCCTCCAAGAGAAACACCTTACTCCTTAGTTCTTGAACTTTTGTAGATACTTGACCTTTTTTGATTATTATTCTGTCTTTTTCTCCTTCTTCAGTCTTTATTTCTAACTCCACCTTAGTTTCTTTGGAATCTATTTCTTCCTCTTCATTCAGCTTTATTTTGGGATACTCGTCATGATCGTTTCCTAGATTCACCATAGGTTCGTCTATTAAAAATTCTTCAACTGACTCACTCTGAGCTGGCACCTCGGCTAATAGCATTGGTGCAACAGCTGCTAACATCTCCGTAACCATTTCATCATCTCCTGACATCCTACAATCAGTTTTAAATAACTTAATTAGTACATCACTAGTACACAATCCATAAACACTAAGTGTGTGACGCCCCCAAATTCAGACCACACTTGTCTCAAATTTGGTTGTCACGTACTAACTCAAATAATAAATCAATATCTCACATAGCGGAATAATATAATAAATTACATTGATATAATATAATTATCCTTGTCCCAAAGTCTCGCAACCGTGACTAATACAATACATCTTAAGATAAACATATCCTAATACAAATAAGTTCTTCTACTGCCACATAATAATACATTCCTAGCATTATAGAAATAACTACTCCAAAGCTTTCTCTTTACCTTTGTCCTTGCTAGAGGGTTCACCACGTTCTGCCTTCACTGAAAGTTTTATGGAAAGCAAGGATGAGCAACAATTTTGCTCAGCAAGTGTAACGACCGAGAAATTCGGTTTTATTGTAAAATAATTTTATTTAATAATGAATAAAATTATATTATATGTTATTATTATAGTGAAGGTTATTCTATAACCTAATCCTATCGGAATGTCATAGTATTTTGACTACGTGATAGAATTAAAGTGTTTGAATTTCCAAGATGAAAATAAAAGTTTTCTGAGAAATTTTTTTGAAAAACACTATTCACTGATTTATGCTCGAGAATTATTTTTGAACTTTCGAGAAATACATAACGATAGAATATCAAGGGAAGATGGATTATGTAATAATAATTCACGTATGGCAAACGCAGTTTTTTGCCTACGGACTAAATTTGAGAATGTTAGGAAAAGTAAAGCGTTAATGAATTAAACGATGATCGTATGATACGTAAGTATTGTACGAGGTAATGAATATGAGTATGATATGAGGTATTATACGAGTATGTATGAAAGTTATTATAATGTGTATGACGAAAGATTATACGAACTAGTATAGTAAAGAGTAGGAGGATTATACATTAATGCTTTAATCCTATTGCAAGGGACTTGTAGGATTTTCGTAGGAAGTTGTACAAGCCCAATAAGAATTATGTTAAGCCCAATGTTTGTTAATGGAAGCCCAAAGATTAAGTTAAGGATTAATTAAAATTAAAGCCCAAATCAAGAATCGGATCCGTGGATCGAACTGGTGGGTAAGAATGACCCATGGGTTAACCCATGTGGGCCCCATGATCACATGGTTGATCTTGGTGACCAAGTAAACTTGATTGCCAAGGGATGAATAGTAAGGGGGTTAATTAAGGAGGTGGGATTGATTAATGATCAAACTACCCTAATCTAGGATTTTCTATATATAAAAGACTTGCTAGATCATTGTTCACTTGTTAAATTTCCATCAACATTATAAGTGCTTATTTGTAAGAGAGAAAAAGCAAGAAAAGTTAGTTTTTCATAATTCAAGGAAGAACAAAGTTTGATCTTCAAGGGTAAGATCCTATACCCTTAATCTTTCATCTCTTCAATTATAGGTTAATAGAGAAGTGTTGATTGGTAGAACATGTATGCTAAAAAGTGATGAGAATGACTAATCAAAGGACTTAAGCCTTAATAAGTAATGTTGTAAGATAAGCACAATAATGGAAGTTATGAACTCATGAAGAACATGTAAGAACTTATCATGTATAAGTTATTGAAATATGTTTGATTAGGATGTTAGTATGATGGAATGAATCCATTTGAAATGATGTAAAAATCTCAAGTAACGAAGTTATGACGAAATTAATGAGATTAGACGTTAATCGTCGAAATTGTGAAATTCTCAGAATGGAAGTCAAATTTTGACATTGAACTCAAAAATTCTAGTTTTTGATGAGGATGAGTCTCAATTGGCATTCCAGAGTAGTAGACTCGAAAATGACCAAATTCTGACTTATAATGAAGAAACGAGCGTTGAACGTTCACGAACGTTTATCGTTTTCGTTAAAATGAACTAAAAGGTGAATTTCGAGTTAAAAGATTCAAAAATGTAAAATTTTTACATGAACACTTAGAGCATGTGATTTGTGAGCTAATGGCTTTTGAATGAGCCAATTCGGACTTAAAATGAACAATTTAGGAGTCCGGAAAGTTTGCTAAGCAAACAAATTGTCATCACTATTTGGTGCATTGCATAGAAATTGGAGTCTTGCAGCCTTGACCAAGGCATATTAAGTGGCCCTGCAATGCCAAACATGGCCATAACTCATTGTATAGTCAACTTCGCATCATGCTGTAGTTAATAAAGGAACTCACGCGGCAGTCACGAGTCCGCACCATAGGTCTCTGAAATCAGTGCCATACTTGACAAGAGAGAGAGGAAAGAGTGGCACGCAGCTGTGTGTCTCGAGTATGACATCTCTGAAACCCACGCCACATTATGAGTTGTAGAACAAAAGCTGGCGCCGCAGCGCCAACATTAGAAGGTAGATAGAGAAGAAAGATTTTGAACGTAAAAGGAAAGTAAATTGATAATGGTGAATCATATCAATACTAAACCTAAAGTAACATCAATTAAGATGTTGAAAACCTTAAGTAATACAACTAAAGGTTGAAGATAAGTTACTCGAACGTGAATGTAAAACAATACTATAAACTTGAATCAATGTTAAACAATCTAATAAACAATTAGATTGAGAAGAAGGTAAAATACATTAGGAACCGTTCATATTTTTTCACGACCTAATGTGGTATGTTATGTGATTATATATTATAGAGACCTTAAAGACTCAAAGGAAAAGTATATTAACCGTAGCAGACGCTAAAGGCAAGTATTCTAACCCTTGTCTATGTTCAATCTGGACAAGCTTTGTGATTCATATATCTTACGCATGAATTGATATATGATGAGTTGAAGCCAATTCCTTCAGTTAGACTTAAGATGTTTTATAGATTTCTTATAATCTATCGAACTATTATCAATGTTGTCAAGTATTGCCAAACTATTTTGGTATGGTTTTCAAATGAAAAATGAGTATGCTAAACAAATGTTTTGTCGTCAAACGACAGGCACGTGAGGTTCCACAACTTAAACGTGCATACATTTAAAGAAAGTAGTGTTTTACAACATAGAGTACTATAGGCTGATCACCTAGACATGCTCGTAAGTAATGCCGGACTTACGAACTTAGTGTTAGGTTGTCCTTTTCAAAGAAAGTATGAAATGCTCAAGGTCTTGGACCGAAATTGATGTTTTACTGAATGTTGTTCATTGTAAAATGTTTTAAGAAAAGAGAAGTGCTATTTTGAATTATTGATAGTACTTCATAACTATTGTTCAGTTATTAAAGATATACAATTTGTATTTTTCAAGCATATTGTTTAAATAGAATTGTTATACTTGTTAAGCTAGCTATGCTCACTCTTTCTTGAACCATATGAATGCAGCTAAGACCGAACGGACCGAAGGATCCGGTAAAGATAAAGGGAAGGCAAAGGCGAACCTATAGATTACCTTTGTAATAGTATAGGTGAATGTTGTTATTATTTGATATTATGACAAGAACAAATGTAATGGTTATTAAGAACCTGGGGAATGGTAATATTGTTTGGAATATATATAAGACATATTTTTTCTTTTGAGGCATTTCAATTGAATGTATGTGTGAACTGTAGCACCGTGTATCACCATATGTCGGGTTAGAAGATACCCAGATTTGGGGGCGTCATAGGTTGGTATCAAAGCATTTGGATATAAAACTTGAGGGGGGAATTAAAACCTTAAGCCATAACCTTAAGAAGAGTTAAAGAAGTAAAAGATGAAATTAACCCTAAAAATGCATTATATATGTTATGTGTTTTTATTATTCTACTGACGTGTACTAATCAAACTAAATTTTTTTGTTGTAGATGTCAGGAGAAAACGAAATGTATAGGGATATACATGTAGTAAGTAAGGATTCGGTGAATCAAATAGAGATCCTACCGTACCCTGTAGCAGAAGAGCCAGAAGTGGTAGTTATTGAGTCTGGAGACTCGGAGAACCTAGATCTTATGTTTGTGTTCGATGGCATGTCTAAGGAAGAGGTGGAGGTGGTGTCATTTCACGCCATAGCACCTGAAGAAAAAATGACTCCGGGGGAGTCAATAAGAGCACTATTTATGACAGTATTGGATAGAAACATCCAGTATTATAAGGTGGTAAAGGAGTTAAAGGAAGAGCTTCATGTTGTCTTGGAAGATAAGACAAGTATGGAGACTATGTGGGAGGAGTAGCACGATGAACGAGTTTTGGTGAACGAAAAGGTTTACGAGCTGAAGCACGAGGTCTTTGAGCTCAAGCAGGAGCTAAAGACCAAGAAGCAGAAAATTGGGAGGATGTCTTATATACATAGGAGTTCTCATGCGGATTTTCAGCAGCAAGTACCTGGGTATCCGATAGAAGCAGGGCATACTCGGCATACTATCAGCCGTGATGTTATAGCTGGACTTGTCAACGTGTATTTTGAGAATGCCATACAACAGATGTAACCTAGTATTAGCTAGAGTAGAGTTAGATATGTAAATATGATGTATCTAGTAGTGACGTAAAACCCTCTTTTGTATATCAAAGGGTGGTCTTTTGTAAATCCCAATTTTTAGAAAGCAATTGCGGGATAGTAATGTAATTAGCTAAGGCTATGTAATGACGAATGATGTAGTATTATACTACAAGGAGTAAATCAATATAAGCCTTTTTATGGAACATATTGTGTAATGAGTTGAAGTTATTGTTTAATCATGAAGAATAACTAACTAATAAGAAGAAAGTAATATTTATGTGTTATTTATCTTAATAGTAAAATGCCGCCAAGAAGGAAACAATGAAATCAAGATACTAATGTTAATCAGCCAGAAGGAGGTCCGATTAACCCAATGCAAAAGTTCATTAACATGTTAATTGTGACGCCCCCAAATTTAGGTACTTAAAACCCAAATTTAGTGCTTCATGATACCATTTCTTTGAGCGGAATAATAATAATATTGTCATAAATATCAAACTTAATTTACATATCAGAGTTGTCTAAATCCCAGGTACGCGACCTTAAAACATTTCATTACATGATAGATAATAAAAATCAACATCTTATTTAAGTCTAGCTATTACATAAGATAACACAAACTTAATCTGAAAGCTTTCCTTTCCCTTTGTTCCTAGCAGAGCCCTCTGGTTGGTCATACTTAACTGAAAACATTTAATTTAAGCAAGGATGAGCATTTGAGTGCCCAACAAGTAATAACAATTATAAATATTAGCTGAAAGGATTTAAATGTTTTCTTTGTACTACCCTTCTACAACAAATCAAAAGTTGTGAAGTAATCTGAACCGATAATAATAACATAACAACTCTCTATCAAATTTTTAAAACTACGTACTAACTATAAATAGGGTTAAGGCGACATACTATGAATATTATTTTCAATTTTCAAATAGGTTTAGCATAAATTCATCCGCAAACCGTCAAAACTTACGGGCACGGGGGGTGATCAGCCCGTTATGCCCTGTATTGATCAATACTACATGCAAGAACGATATTATCGTTCACTCTGTCCGCCTTGGGCGCATAAAAGTTTTCCCATGTTCGGGATGTTCATACTTAGTCAGGAATCCAAACCAAAACAATTTAATTGGATACAAAAAGGTTTTATCATATTCAACAATATTTCTAAATCTGTGTCTAGCTGGTCAAATAGCTTAGACGGCTTTTACTTATCAGTATATATCACGTGGTCAATAGCTTATATATACGGCTTTTATATATATATATATATATATATATATATATATATATATCAACATGTGATTAAATATAATGATTATCCAAGTGGGGACACTTGAATAACCATATTTAGAAATTAATGAATGTAATATATATATCCGAATTACCATATAGTACCATGTTGATAATCAATGATCGGATATAACATATATAACAATAGGGTTAATAATCTAGTACAATAATAATATAATTACGAAACTTTCTTACTCATGTCCATTACATAAAGAAAATGTAAAGGTAGGATACTTACTCGGTCTCGTCCGCCACTTTACACAACTTAGTTCTTATCTTTTAATTAACAACCTATCAAGAATAAGATCATTTTATTGATTAGAATAACATACTATAACACATAATATCGCTTATTGCGCAACAACACATAACCTAATCACATTGTCACACATATTTAACAATCGTTGAATCACAATCAAACATTAATATAATCAAAATATCTAAGTCCGTAACAATTTCGAAATACGCTTGTTCAACAAACTTTATTGGGTAATTATCGAGTCTAAGACTCTATTCTAAAGTTCAATATCTGTTAGTATCTGTCATATCATTTTTAAATGACTTATAATAATTTTAAAACATTTATTATAATTTATCATAAATTTTCAAACACCGGTATCATTATTAAATGATTTAAATAGTAAATAATTCTATTATCATTAACATTTAATTAATATTAAACTATTAATGAAACCCTTGCCAAAATATTAAAGTTATTTATAATAACTCAAAATATTTTTAAAACATTTATATTACCTTAAATGATTTTTTAAAACATTTAAAATCATTTTTAAATAATTACCATTAATATTAAAATATTAATGTACTATTCCTCAAAATATTAAAAGTCATTAAGTATAACTTAAAAATATTTTAATTCATATATATCCTTTTTAAATGATTTTAAATAAATAAAATCATTTTAAATTATTTATTTAATATAATTATTAAATAAATCCAATATCATTTAATCATTAAATTAATATCATTAATATTAAATTATTAATGAAATTATCCTTTAAATATTAAAAGTTATATTTTATAACTTAAAATATCTTTAAACACTTTATTTCCATTTAAAATGATTTTATAATATTAAAATCATTTTTGAACTAATTATTTAATATAATTATTAAATAACTCTAACATCATTAATATTAAAATATTAATATTTTTTCATGACAAAATATCATAAGTTATATTTTATAACTTAAAATATTTTTATAAACTTTAAATCATTATTATATAATTTTTAAATCATTAATTCTATTTTTCATAATTTATTTAATACATTTATTAAATAACTTAAATATCATTAATATTATTTAATTAATGAAATTCATCACAAAATATTAAAAATAACTTAAAATATTTTCTTATAACATAATATAATTTAAATGATTTTTCAAGTATTAAAATCATTTTAAGTAATTTATTTAATATTATAATTAAATAAATTAAATACCATTAATATTCCAAAAATAATAAATATTAATGAAATATATTCAAAATAATTAAAACCTATTTTTTAGACTTTAAAATAATTTTTAAGAATTTATTTTGTATTTTAATAATTAAAACTATTTAATACTAATTATTAAATAAAAATAATAATTTTATGAATAAACTGTGCTAAAGACCACCTATAAATAGAACTGTATATAGGTGTTCTCTATATGTTCTTCATGAAACCCAGAAAATCAAGTCAGTTACTGAGTGACCAAGTTTGACCAAGAATATCTGACAGATCGTAATGTTTCTGGGCATGTTGTTAGTCAGATCTTGTAGTGATAATGCAAGACTACAATATCCAACAACAAACATGTTCAACCAACACATAACCAAAGATATCTGAGCCATCAAAGTAGCTGTCAGAGGCTGTTCTTCATTTTGGGTTGCCCAAAAATGAAGAACAGATCGAACATGCACTTTTGGGCTTCCACAACTTGCAATCTGTGTAATGTTTTTGTGATCTATCGATTTCAGGTTGTAGACAACACATACGACTACAGATTTAACACATAACATCATCATAACAACAACAAATCAAGCAACTAATGCTCGGTCAAACCTTGACAGAAATAGTGTTCTTCATGTTTCTGGGTTTTTCCAGAAATGCCAAAACAGTGCGAGTAGCCTACTTTGACTACTTGTTCTGTTCAATATGTTGATGTTTTAAGAGATCTAAAGACATTTATCTAAAGTCCAGACAACAGGCTACAAAGTAGTTACAACAACAACATCAAATATTACAAAACCTGTCAGATCTAAGCGATTGAATACGTTGTCAGACACTGGTTCATGGTTTATGGGTTGCCCAGAAAAGGTCTGGTCATGGTCGGTCAACGACCTTTGACCAAGAATAACTTGCAATCTAGACCAGATCTAAGTCTGATTCTTGATCCAGATCAAAGCTAGCATTACATACTACAAATACAAAGCCTTAAACAACAAAAACCAAGATCATACAAGAATCTAAAGGCACTGACATTCATTGTCAGACCAAAATTTCAAATTTTTCCAGAATTCTAAAAACATCAATTTCGAGCATCTAAGTGTTATGGATCTGAGTTATAATAACTCGAATCACTCAATAACATCCTATTACACAACTTTAAACATCTAAACACAAAGATTAACATGAATCATAAGGATTTCTAAGTTTAGGATTTTTATACCTTTCTATGAACCAATTCTTGATCTTGGCTTTCTGATATGCTAGAAGTGATAGTGGGGCTCTATTAGGGACTGGTCCAACACTATAATTCGAAGGTTTGCAGTTGAGAGAGTTTTGGTTGAGTGTTGTGATCAAATGAGGCTTGAATATGACATTCTCTCTCTCATAATCTATATATAATATGGTGTAATGCTATGTCGATCGATTTTGAATGATTAAAGCTTATTACTAGACCACATGGCTAGCTAGAGTTGGTCACCAACTCCTTACTAGGCTAGATCTACACTCCACCTTATTAAAATAATAAAAAAGGCAATTATGTCATTTTGACTTTAACTTTGAATGGCAACTTGGCAAGGTTGTCAATATTAGGTTTTAACCCTTAGGGTTTAACCCTAAGGTTTTCTAAGCTCTAAATCTAGGATTATGTATTAAGGGCAAAATGAAAATCCTAGCTTCTAAAAAAGGTGAATTAGGGTTCCTTAATTAAATTAAGTTTCTTAATCACTTTAGACTTATAAATTAGACTTTATAATGTACTAATCACTATTAAGCTTGCTAAATTAATAATTAGGGTTTATAACTTAGCAATTAGGGTTTTGATTTTGTAATTAGGGTTTCCTAAATATTAATTAGGGTTTACTTAATTAACATTAAATATAATAATGGTCATTAATTACATAACACATAACTTAACAAACCTTACAGTCATAGTTGACTCTGTACTATAGTTTATCAGTAATGCTAGGATTTTGTACTGTTTTACTATAACTGTTCCACACATTAACATTACACACATATCAGGCATGTTTATATTACTGAAATATAAATAATATTATATTATTATTCTCATTCCTTATTCAAAATCTAGACTTAGGGTTTTGAATTCATATCTGACATAACCTTCATAGATACCATTATTAATTAAGTTAAAATAATTAACTTAATTAATATAATAAATACATATCATAATATATATCATATATACAATAATTATATTTTCATGGAAAATAAATAATAAATATTTTTATTACAACATAATTTTATTATAAGAATATAATCTATAATGATCAATAGTTCTAAAAAAGAAATTAGTTACATCTAATAAATAATTTTATTTATCAGATATATATATACTTTACCTTGCATATATTCCCACCTTTATATATATAAGAAAAAAAAATTATTCGCAAAATTTCTTATTGAAAATATTGAGTTATTACATCCACCCTCCCTTATAAGGATTCCGTCCCCAGAATCACCGCTTTAAAACCTATAGACACTAGGGCAAATAGCATACACAGTCATTTCAAGTAGATCTTGATCAAATTCGATCGAACGGATCTTTAACTATTCAACATAAATCTTGTCTATCTAATTCTACGGAAATTTAATTTCTAACAGAACTTAAATTTCTCCTTCAAATTTCTTTATAACGTAATTTACTATACTTAAGAAAATCATATATACGAAAATACAATTCATACGAATAATACCTGAAGTTCCATCCCCGGCTGCTACGGTATCCTGAACCATCATGTTGAAGACTCTTGCGGTTGATTTCGTCGAAGTTGGTCTCGTTATCGCCATTGTTCCACTGCCTTTCCCCGCATTCACGCTTCCTATATCCATTATCCTTCTTGGACAGTCCTTCACCTTATGCTCCGTGGATCCACACAAAAAACACCCATTGCTCATCCTAGGATTGGGGCAGTTAGGAGAGATATGTCCCTCATGCCCACACTTGTAGCACACAAACTTACCCTTAAGACACTCACTTGAATGACTCTTCCCACAATTCTTACACTGCACAGCCTGCTTTTTCACACCTTCCTGCTTGACTTGAACACTCCCAACATTATTCCACTTTCTTTTCTCACCCCTACTTCCACTACCTGCTTCTACCTTCCCAGCTCCCTCACCCTTATTCTTTCTCTCCTTATTATAGAGACTCATGGCCTCACGTCCCCCTTCAACTATGATAGCCTTTTCTAAGAGTGTGGCAAACGTATTGATCTGTAACACCGCCACTTATTGTAGAGACAAGGTTTTAGGCCTAGCTCAAACCTCCTTGCCTTCCTTGCTTCCGTATCAACTTGATGCGGAGTGAACCTAGCTAATTCATTGAACTTTGCAGCATACTCCGCAACTGTCAAGTTCTCCAGCTTCAATTCCAGAAACTTCACCTCCATCCTAGCCTGCACACTAGATGAGAAATAATTCTCGAAGAATAGCACGTTAAACCTAGTCCATGCTATCACTCCTTCTCCTGCCCTAGTTTGATTTGCCTCCCACCAGAAATTCGCCTCTCCTTTCATCATATAGGTGGAAAAAGCTGTCTTTTGCCCCTCATCTACCCTAGTGACTACAAATGCTTTTTCTATTTCCTTAACCCAAGTTTGGGCTTCTATCGGGTCAGTGGTACCTCTAAATTTGGGTGGTCCTACGGCCTTAAAATCCTTGAAGTTCGCAAATCGGTTGTCTAGCTGATTTCCCGCGGCCGGCATTCAATTCTGCATGGCTTGAGCTACCATGTTCATGAAATTCTGCATCAGGTCTGGTTGTTGTCCTCCAGCATTGTTGACAGATTCTTCTGCCCTTTGGTTTCGAGTTTGACGTCTTGGCATTTTATTAACTTACATTCTAAACCTCATCGTATAAGTTTAGTATTTCAAACTTATTCCTTTAATCAAACATAGATTCATATTCATTTAGCAATTTCAAAATACTTTACATAGCATAGCACATACTGCTTTAAACGTCTGATATCCCTTTATGACCACAAAAGTCGGGAAAATCTACCATAACTTACACCAAATTTGGGATTATTATAATACACACGTACATTACCAATCATACATAATCAAATACTAATTCTACCTATTTCCTACACCTTTTCCCTGATTCTGGACAACCCTTCGCCGGATGACCTTCCAATCCACAAATAAAACATACACCTAGTTTATAGTCAGGACAATACAGAGTGGTATGTCCCTCATAGCCGCAAAGATAACATATTCTTTTCCCTTTCTTCTTATCAGATTTTCCTAAGTCATGGTCTTCTATCTTTGTTTTCCCCTTATTTCTCGGAGCTGCACACGATGTGTTGCTTGTGGCTCCCATCTGATCAATTTGGATTTTAAGCTTATATTGTTCTTCCATTGTTTCTAGTAAGGCTTTTCGTAACTGACTATTTAGCAGCTTTTCTATTTCCCACAGCTTTTCCAGAGAGGAAACTTTATTCCTCAGATCCTGCACCTCCGTTGATGCTTGATCAGCTTCAACTTTAGTGTCTGAATCACTATCTGTCAGCTCCACCATTTCCGGATCTGGTACTATGTTTTCCAAAATGATCACCTCCTCAAGGTTACCTTCAATGTGAGATTCTATTTCTGCTATTGGCTTGGTTATGGAGATTGGCTCCTTCTTTACGATCTTAGGGTATCTTAATCCTTTTCCTCTTGACATCTACACACATAAATTATCCCGATTAGCATATAGTGTATACACACAGCAAATACTAGTTTTCTTTAAGTTATCTTTTATTTTTGTTTGACGATGAATTTATTCGATTCATCTCCTTTTAAACTCTATATGAGTTATTTGTACTTTCAATGTTTTCCTCTGCTCTAAGGTTATAGCCTAAGGTCTACTCCCACCTATGATTTCTAACCCTAAAGCTCTGATATCAACCTGTGACGGCCCCAAATTCAAGTACTTGAAACCCGAATTCAGTGTTTCACGATACCATTTCTTTGAGCAGAATAATAATAATATTGTCATAAATATCAAACTTAATTTACATATCAGAGTTGTCTAAATCCCAGGTACGCAACCTTAAAACATTTCATTACATGATAGATAATAAATATCATTATCTTAATTAAGTCTAGCTATTACATAAGATAACAAAAACTTAATCTGAAAGCTTTCCTTTCCCTTTGTTCCTGGCAGAGCCCTCTGGTTGGTTATACTTAACTGAAAACATTTAATTTAAGCAAGGATGAGCATTTGAGTGCCCAGCAAGTAATAACAATTATAAATATTAGCTGAATGGATTTAAATATTTTCTGTGTACTACCCTTCTACAACAAATCAAAAGTTGTGAAGTAATCTGAACCGATAATAATAACATAACAACTCTCTATCAAATTTTTAAAACTACGTAGCTCCATGACAAATCCGGGTGATACCCCCAAACTTGATGATAATTGGTGGGATAAGCATAATTTTTGGGGTAATCACTGCCATACGGTACCGCTCGAAACTGTTGGTACATTGATGACACGGATGATTTCCAGCACAATAATCACAAGTAACCGCCACAATTTGACGATGTTATGCTGCAAAAGCGTCCAACCTCCTCGAAAGTGTCTCAATCTGTGTTGATAATGCAGAAAGTGTCGCGAGTCCATCAATCTCTGCTCCCCTTTGCCGAGTCATTCTCGTATACGGCCATTCATAATTAAATTTCGCCATGGTATCTGAAAAGAAAGAAAGAAAAAATAGAAAGAGAATTAAATATAAAAATAAAATTGTTTAAATTAAGAATAATTTGATTGAAATTAATATTGGTAAATAATTATTAAATTAATTCCCCGGCAACGGTGCCAAAAACTTGTTGGGTAAAATCTAATTACGCACAACACGCAAATATACGTAGTCAACAAGTAATAAAGTGATAAGTTGAGTATCGTTCCCACAGAGAATTAGTTAACAAGAATTACCAAGTACTAACATATGACCAATTTAATCTTATTTAAACGAATGATTTAATAATTTAATTTAAAATAGTTAAATAAACTATTACTAACTATCCCTAGAATGAAACAAGATATTGAAGACTTGAGATTACAATTTCACTTATTTTTTCATTTAAGTCAACTCACTTCCTGTTAAGACAAGTTATCTATACTGGATTGTTAATCAAGAACACGAAAGTAAAATATGGTCATCTCTCAATGCACCGTACTCATATCAAATCGAATCCACAGATGATAGAATCAATTTAAACACCCTAATTAACTAACCCACTATATCTCTATGTGACTTACCATTAAAAACGGGTCTAAGCACAAGTTCTTATTAGACTACATATGGGCGTAAAGGCATATCTCTATCCTAAACACAAATCATGAATTCCATCTATGCAAAAATCACAAACACATGCTATCATGATCAGATCTAAATCTATACTTCATCTTTCGAGTTATATAGATTATCACGGTAATTGTTAGCTAGGAAATTTAGCAATTAAGTTCAAATCATAATAGACAATCCAAATATAGCTACTAAGACTAACAAAGAAGCATATCAAAGTAAACTACACAATAAGATCCATAGTAATCTCAAAATAGAGTTTAATTCATAAATGAACTAGAATCCATCATCCACAATTGATTAAGCATTAAAAAGATACAAATAGATAAGAAAAGAAATTAGAATTGAGATAAACAAATCTGCATTCTCTTGCTTCCAATTTGATTCTCCAATGATAATCAATAGCTTCAATCTTCCATTCTAATCTAATCTAGGGTTCCTAATCTAAGAAAGAAAGTAAAGAATAAGTTAATAGAAATCTATCCCAAGAGGGATTTTATGGAGTCTTAGAACTAGCCTCCCAATCCAAGTTAAACTCAAGTATTTATAGTTCTAATGGACACCCTAGCAAGTTAGGCAACTAAGAATCATATTCTAGCTCAAATTGGACATCAAATAACCCAAATTAACTCTTTTCCCGCCACCTAAGGCCGCCTCACCGCTGTCCTAAGTCATTTTAGCGCGCCTGCGCCATCAGAAGTAGATGTTTACGGTGCCTATCGACTTCTAGCACGGTCCGTGCTACTCTATTTTCTGTTACGACGTCGTTTGGTAAAATAGACATAACTTTTGATCCGCTAGGAGTTACGGGACCTGCCACCTATCAAATCGAAGATATCGACGAGATCTACAACTTCTATTCTTTGAGGATTGACAAATTCCGTCCGTATCAAGGCTGAAATCGATCTTAAAGTAGATTCTATGTAAATGGCAAGCATGACAACTCTTAACTTTGATATTCGTTGATAAAAAGGCCATAACTCTCGCATCCGAACTTCGATTGGTATGATTCAAGATGTTCTGGAAAGCTAAGAAGTAGAGCTACCATAAAATCTAAGTTCCAAGCCAAGACATGCATCCAACTTGGTGTTAAAAGTCCTTCAATATTCCCTTCTTGCATTTGCTTACGTATTTTAGTCCAAAAGATGTCCGAATTGCTTTTCCTTGCATGTCAATGTCATGTCATAGCCTACAAAATAACATAAAATGTATGAAAAGTAACTAAGAAACATGAATATAAGCAACTAATTCAAGTAATGAGATCTTAGGATAAGTAGATATAAAATCTACTTATCAAATACCCCAAACTTAAACCTTTGCTTGTCCTCAAGCAAAAACAAAAAACAACAATGCTATGCAATGCAACTAATCTACATTCCTACAAATCCAGCAGTAATGATAGAATTAAGTCTATCCAACCGGCCTTAAAGAAATCAAGTAAACATGATAATACATCATATCAAAACAAATCATTAACTTCTCAATCAATCATCAAATCTTAAACTGTTATCACTAATATAGTGTGTGTGTGCTCCACAACAATATTAACTTATATAAAATAAAATTTAACACATAACAAGTCTCTTCGAAGGCATCATACAGTGTAAACTCAAGAAATCCAAAAACAAGCTAGATCCAACTAAAATCAAACAATTACCAATATTGAGGGTCAACATGGGATACTTATGCTTTATTTTTCATCTACGGGGGCTTTTTGCTCTTATTTCCCATTTTATTCATTTTTTTTCTTTTGGTTTATATACACATAGCTATGCAATGTCTTATTCTCTTAGGCTTTTCAATGCTACCTTAACGAGCTTTCGACCAACGACTCCCAGACCATTAAGACCTTAGGGCGCTAGGTGTAAAGACAATCCCCTCGGGCTTACTTACTCAAGTAACAAAGGCCACAAAACTAGACAAGCACGCCACAGTGTTTATTCATACTTTTTTTTTTCTTTTTTTTTTTTTTTTTTTTTTTATAGCTTATATACCCCAAATATTCTCCCAAACTTAGGTTCTTATCTAACTTTAGTCATCACTACTTATTCTTGTCATTCTTTCTTTCAAACTAGCATTATCCTTTAGAGTCCCATTATGTATCAATTTAAAATTAATCAATCAACAAGTTGTTTTCTTTGTGATATCCTTATTATACCAGTTTCAAACATAAAAAGATTCAATTCATAACAAGAAATCACATTAAAGCTCTAATAATCAGTACTATACTTGTCTACCCAATTCCAATCTCATCATTGGCCAAAACAAAGCTGTAAATATCAAAGCAATTTGGACTCATGCAAGATGTACTAAATGCTATATAAACATAGTAAAAAAATTTCAAGCGAAAAAAAACTAAATGTAACTATATGACCTACAATGTAAATAACTAACTATATGTAATCTGACACTAAAATGCCCCCAAACTTAAAAGCAGACATTGTCCTCAATGGCTAAGATAGGAAAAATTAAAAGAGAGACTTTCCCACGAAAATACAACATGTTCCTCCTTATGCGCTAAGTTTGAAGAATAGGCCAAACACATTGGAATAAATCGGGAACCACACTTGAGTTGGAATTGACTAACATTGCAATTAAACCACTTTTAACTCACAGGATTTTTGGAGTGGCGGTCATTGCTACCGGGTATATCTGAGAAATGGCGCGCATATTAGAAGATCGATGAGTTTTGGCAGGTAAGTAAGCGCCCCACATTGTCAGATATCATGCTTTGTGTAGCGATGTCGCATTAGGGCTAGTAGCTTGGTGACTCTCTTTTTCTTGAGTTATATGCTGACTCTTCCAAAGATGTAGTCAATCTTCTATGAAAATGCATATTTAAACTAGATTATAAACTAAGATTTAAATAATAACTAAAAGAGAAAGAGTTTAGAGCTTGGGTTGCCTCCCAAGTAGTGCTAGTTTTAACGTTGTAAGCCCGACTTTGTCTGGTTAGCACTATCCAATTCCTCTTCGATAATTGAGGAACCCTCCATCCATCGAAAATAATATAGTTTTTGGTAGGTTCCCATTTGTGATGGCAAATGCATCAAAGTCACCTAGCATGCTCTGATTTGGTATGATCTCAATCAAGAATGTCCCACAGCTAGGTGTTTTCTCCATTGTGTATATGATCACTTTGGGCATGGAAGCTTGTCACACACAATGGGCTCTTCGTCTATCTTCTCTTTCTCGTCCCACCATGGATTAAAAATTGTACTCACTCTTATGTCATCAAGAGCTTCGCCAATGACATGACTACCAAGTGGACAAGGTTTTGCAAATCTAACCGGATCCTTGAACTTTGGTGAAGAAGGCACTTGGGGCATAAATAACATAGGCTCATCATCGTTGGTACCCACAGTTAGTTCTTCACTGACCTTGTTTTCATTATCCCCACTTGTCTCCTTTTTTTCAACATCTCGTGGCTCATCTAGTTGTAGATTTGGCTCAGGCTCTTCATTATTCTCGGAATCCTCGTCATAACACCAATTGTTTTGAGGATAGTTGTTCAAGGCTTTGAGCATTTGATCCACCTGGTTTTGCAGATTTTGAATTGATATATCTTGATTCTGAATTGACCGCTCTTAATTAATCCTCCTTTCCTTATTTGATGCTACGAACTTGGACAACAATTCCTCTAACCCTAAATTATCTGTCTTAGTTTTGGAATCCATGTGTTGAGGACCAAGGTTTGAAGTAATGATGAGTTGTTCCATCCGATTATTAAAATTTTGGGTTGACAGCTCTTGGTTAATCCTCATCTCCTCTAGGTTTGCTATGCCCTTCAATATTACATCCCTCAGATTTGGCTTTTCATCTTGTGGTAATGGAGGTGGACATGAAAATTCCGGTGTGTATGATGGATTTGGAGCGTAGTATTGGTCATCATAATTGTAGCTCCATGACGAATCCAGGTGATAACCCCAAACTTGATGATAATTGGTGGGATAAGCATAATTGTTGGGGTAATCACCGCCATACGGTACCACTCAAAACTGTTGGTACATTGATGACTCGGATGATTTCCAACACAATAATCACAAGTAACCGCCATAATTTGACGACGTTATGCTGCAAAAGCGTCCAACCTCCGCGAAAGTGTCTCAATCTTTGTTGATAATGCAGAAAGTGTCGTGAGTCCATCAATCTCCGCTCCCCTTGGCTGAGTCATTCTCATATACGGCCATTCATAATTAAATTCCGCCATGGTATCTGAAAAGAAAGAAAGAAAAAATAGAAAGAGAATTAAATATAAAAATAAAAATGTTTAAATTAAGAATAATTTGATTGAAATTAATATTGGTAAACAATTATTAAATTAATTCCCAGACGGCCTTAAAAACTTGTTGGGTAAAATCTAATTACACTTACAACACGCAAGTATACGTGGTCAACAAGTAATAAAGTGATAAGTTGAGTATCGTTCCCACGAGAATTAGTTAACAAGAATTACCAAGTACTAACATATAACCAATTTAATCTTATTTAAACGAATGATTTAATAATTTAATTTAAAATAATTAAATAAACTATTACTAACTATCCCTAGAATGAAACAAGATATTGAAGACTTGAGATTACAATTTCACTTATTGTTTCATTTAAATCAAACACACTTCTGTTAAGCCAAGTTATTTATCTTTGGATTGTTAATCAAGAACACGAAAGTAAAATATGGCCATCTTTCAATGCACCATACTCATATCAAATCAAATCCACAGATGATAGAATCAATTTGAACACCCTAATTAACTAACCCACTATATCTCTATGTGAATTACCATTAAAAAGGGTTTAAACACTAGTTAGACTACATATGGGCGTAAAGGCATATCTCTATCCTAAACACGAATCATGAATTCCATCAATGCAAAAATCACAAACACATGTTATCATGATCAGATCTAAATCTATACTTCATCTCTCGAGTTATATAGATTATCACGGTAATTGTTAGCTAGAAAATTAAGCAATTAAGTTCAAATCATAATAGACAATCCAAATATAGCTACTAAGACTAACAAAGAAGTATATCAAAGTAAACTACACAATAAGATCCATAGTAATCTTAAAATAGAGTTTAATTCATAAATGAACTAGAATCCATCATCCACAATTGATTAAGCATTAAAAAGATACAAATAGATAAGAAAAGAAATTAGAATTGAGATAAACAAATCTGCATTCTCTTGCTTCCAATTTGATTCTCCAATGATAATCAATAGCTTCAATCTTCCATTCTAATCTAATCTAGGGTTCCTAATCTAAGAAAGAAAGTAAAGAATAAGTTCATAGAAATCTATCCCAAGAGGGATTTTATGGAGTCTTAGAACTAGCCTCCCAATCCAAGTTAAACTCAAGTATTTATAGTTCTAATGCACACCCTAGCAAGTTAGGCAACTAAGAATCATATTCTAGCTCAAATTGGACATCAAATAACCCAAATTAACTGTTTTCCTGCCGCCTAGCACGCCCCGCGCTGTCCCTAAGTAATTTTTGGCGCGGTCCGCGCTACTGTAGCAGTGTTTTTGGTGGCCTATCGCGCCCCTAGCGCGGTCCGTGCTACTCTATTTTCTGTTACGACGTCGTTTGGTAAAATAGGCATAACTTTTGATCTGCTAGGAGTTACGGGACCTGCCACCTATCAAATCGAAGATATCGACGAGATCTACAACTTCTGTTCTTTGAGGATTGACAAATTCCGTCCGTATCAAGGCTGAAATCGATCTTAAAGTAGATGCTATGTAAATGGCAAGCATGACAACTCTTAACTTTGATCTTCGTTAATAAAAGGGCCATAACTCTCGCATCTTAACTCCGATTGGGATGATTCAAGATGTTCCGAAAAGCTAAGAAGTAGAGATACCATAAAATCCAAGTTCCAAGCCAAGAACATGCATCCAACTTGGTGTTAAAAGTCCTTCAATATTCCCTTCTTGCATTTGCTTACGTATTTTAGTCCAAAAGATGTCTGAATTGCTTTTCCTTGCTTCTTCATGCCAATGAAATGTCATAGCCTACAAAATAACATAAATTTATAAAAATTAACTAAGAAACATGAATATAAGCAACTAATTCAAATATCAGATAATTAGGATAAGTAGATATAAAATCTACTTATCATCTAATTAGTCGAATAAGCAAACGGCTTTTACTTATTGTATACATCTTTGGTGGTCAATAGGGTGTGTGTGTATATATATATATATATATATATATATCAACATGTGATTAAATACAATACTTATCCAAGTGGGGACACTTGAATAACTATATTTAGAAATTAACGAACATCATATATACATCTGAATTACCATATAGTACCATGTTGATAATCAATGATCAGATATAACATATATAACAATAGGGTTAATAATCTAGTACAGTAATAATATAATTCTGAAACTTTCTTACTCATGTCCATTGCATAAAGAAAATGCAAAGGTAGGATACTTGCTCAGTACTGCTTTGCTTCTAATCACATGCAACTTAGTTCTTATCTTTTGATAACAACCTATCAATTAATAAGATCATTTTACTGATTAGAATAACATATCGTAACACATAATACTGCTCATTGCAATCAGCACATAACCTAATCATATTGTCACACATGTTCAACAGTCATTGAATCACAAACAAACATTAATACATTCAAAATATCAAAGTCCAAAACAATTTATGAAACATGTGGGTGTTCCGACAGCTTTGTTAGGTAATTATCGAGTTTGAGACTCTATTCTAAAGTTCAATATCTGTTAGTATCTGCCATATCATGACTTATAATAATTTTAAAATATTTATTATAATTTATCATAAATTTTTGAACCAAGGTATCATTATTAAATGATTTAAATAGTAATTAATTCTATTATCATTAACATTTAATTAATATTAAACTATTAATGAAACCCTTGCCAAAATATTAAAGTTATTTATAGTAACTCAAAATATTTTTAAAATATTTAAATTACCCTTAAATGTTTTTTAAAACATTTAAAATCACTTTAAATAATTACCATTAATATTAAAATATTAATGTACTATTCCTCAAAATATTAAAATTTATTAAATATAACTTAAAAATATTTTAATTCATTTATATCCTTTTAAATGATTTTTAAATAAATAAAATCATTTTAAAATTTTTATTTAATATAATTATTAAATAAATCCAATATCATTTAATCATTAAATTAATATCATTAATATTAAATTATTAATGAAATTATCCTTTAAATATTAAAAGTTATATTATATAACTTAAAATATCTTTAAACACTTTATTTTCATTTAAAAGGATTTTTTATAATATTAAAATTGTTTTGAACTAATTTATTTAATATAATTATTAAATAACTCTAACATCATTTAAAATATTAATATTTTTCATGACAAAATATCATAAGTTATATTTTATAGCTTAAAATATTTTATAACCTTTAAATCATTATTATATAATTTTTAAATCATTTATTCTATTTTTCATAATTTATTTAATATATTTATTAAATAAATTAAATATCATTAATATTATTTAATTAATGAAATTCATCACAAAATATTAAAAATAACTTATAATATTTTTCTTATAACATAATATAATTTTAAATGATTTTTCAAGTATTAAAATCATTTTTAGGTAATTTATTTAATATTATAATTAAATAAATTAAATACCATTAATATTCCAAAAATAATAAATATTAATGAAATCTATTCAAAATAATTAAAAACCTATTTTAGACTTTAAAATAATTTTAAGAATTTATTTTGTATTTTAATAATTAAAAACTATTTAATACAAATTATTAAATAAAAATAATAATTTTATGAATAAACTATCGCTAAAGACCACCTATAGGTACAGAACCGTCACTATAGGTGTTCTTCATGTTCTTCATGAAACCAAGAAAATCAAGTCAGTTACTGAGTGACCAAGTTTGACCAAGATTATCTGACAGATCGTAATGTTTCTGGGCATGTTGTTAGTCAGATCTTGTAGTGATAATGCAAGACTACAATATCCAACAACAAACATGTTCAACCAACACATAACCAAAGATATCTGAGCCATCAAAGTAGTCATGGGAGGTCATTTCTTCATTACAGGTTGCCCAAAATGAAAAACAGATCGAGCAGCAATACACTTTTGGGCTTCCACAACTTGCAATCTGTGTAATGTTTTGTGATCTATCGATTTGGGTTGTAGACAACACATACGACTTCTGATTTAACACATAACATCATCATAACAACAACAAATCAAGCAACTAATGCTCAAATCGAACCTTGATGCGAAATAGTGTTCTTCGTGTTTACGGTTTTTCCGAAATGCCAAACAAAGTCTTGAGTAGCCTACTTTGACTACTTGTTCTGTTCAATATGTTGATGTTTTAAGAGATCTAAAGACATTTATCTAAAGTCCAGACAACAGGCTACAAAGTAGTTACAACAACAACATCAAATATTACAAAACACCTTCCGATCTAGCGATTGAATACGTTGTGGAACCTTTGGTTCATGGTTTATGGGTTGCCCAGAAAAGGTGCGGTCACGGTCGATCAACGACCTTTGACCAAAATAACTTGCAATCTAGACCCGGATCTAAGTCCGATTCTTGATCCAGATCAAAGCTAGCATTACATACTACAAATACAAAGCCTTAAACAACAAAAACCAAGATCATACTGAGAATGCAAAGGCACCGACATTCATTATCGGACCAAAATTTCAAAATTTTCGAATTCTAAAAACATCAATTTCGAGCATCTAAGTGTTATGGATCGAGTTATAATAACTTTCGAATCACTCAATAACATCCTCTTACACAACTTTAAACATCTAAACACAAAGATTAACATGAATCATAAGGATTTCTAAGTTTAGGGTTTTATACCTTTCTATGAACCGATTCTTGATCCCGGCTTTACGATGCGCTAGAAGTGATAGTGGGGCTCATTAGGAAGGTGGTCCAACACTATAATTCGAAGGTTTGCAGTTGAGAGAGTTTTGGTTGAGTGTTGTGATCAAATGAGGCTTGAATATGACATTCTCTCTCTCATAATCTATATATAATATGGTGTAATGCTATGGCTGATCAGATTTTGAATGATTAAAGCTTATTACTAGACCACATGGCTAGCTAGAGTTGGTCACCAACTCCTTACTAGGGCTAGATCTACACTCCACCTTATTAAAATAATAAAAAGGGCAATTATGTTATTTTGCTTTTACTTTTTATGGCAAGGTTGTCAATTCATTTCTAACCCTTAGGGTTTAACCCTAAGGTTTCCTAAGCTCTAAATCTAGGATTATGTATTAAGGGCAAAAATGAAAATCCTAGCTTCTAAAAAGGTGAATTAGGGTTCCTTAATTAAATTAAGTTTTCTTATCACTTTAGACTTGCAAATTAGACTTTATAATGTACTAATCACCATAAGCTTGCTAAATTAATAATTAGGGTTTATAACTTAGCAATTAGGGTTTTGATTTAGTAATTAGGTTTCTAAATATTAATTAGGGTTTACTTAATTAACATTAAATATAATAATGGTCATTGATTACATAATACATAATTTAACAACCTTACAGTTATAGTTGGCTCTGTCTTATAGTTTATCAATAATGCTTTAGGATTTTGTCTTTGTTTTACTATAAGCATTCCCACACATTAACATCACACACATATCGGGCATGTTTATATTCTTTGAAATATAAATAATATTATATTATTATTCTCATTCCTTATTCAAAATCTAGACTTAGGGTTTTGAATTCATATCTGACATAACCTTCATAGATACCATTATTAATTAAGTTAAAATAATTAAATAATATAATAAATACATATCATAAAATCCATATCATATATCTGATAATTATATTTTCATGGAAAATAAATAATAAATATTTTATTACAACATAATTTTATTATAAGAATATAATCTATAATGATCAATAGTTCAAAAAAAGAAATTAGTTACATCTAATAAAAAATTTTATTTATTAGATATATACATATACTTTACCTTGCACATATTTCCACCCTTATATATATAAGGGAAAAAAAATATTCACAAAATTTCTTATTAAAAATATTGGGTTATTACATTAACGGCCGCTTTTAATAGAAATGGGGCTAATATCCTTGTAAATCTTGCAGTAGTACGAGCTACTACATTTAAGGATTTTAAGAGTGTCGGTCTGCCGGAGTTCAAAGGAACCATGAACCCCATAGAATCCCAAACTTGGGTGAACAAAATAGAGAAGGCATTTGTCATTGCAAATGTCGACGAGGGGCAGAAGGTTGCTTTTGCAACCTATATGATGAAGGGTGAGGCCAACTTTTGTTGGGAGGAAAACTAGGATAGGTCTGGTATAGAGAACCTTACGTGGGTGCGGTTCAAGGAGATTTTCTTTGAGAACTACTTTCCCACAAGTATGCAGGGGAGGATGGAAATGCGGTTTCTGGAATTGAAACAAGGGTAAATGACTGCTCCCCAATATGTTGCCAAGTTCAATGAACTGGCAAGATTTTCTCCACACCAAGTGGACACGGAGGTTAGGAAGGCTAGAAGGTTTGAGTAGGGCTTGAAACCCTGGCTCTATAGCCGAATATATGTGTTCCAAAGTACTTCTTATGGGACTATACTAGAAAAGGCAATAATTGCCGAAGGTGGGAATGAGGCTTTAAGCCAGTACCACAAGGAAAAGAAGAATAAGAATAAATTAGATGGGGGAGTAAAGTTCGAGGGAGCTAGCAGGAGTGGCGAAGGTCAGAAGAGAAAGGGATTTGACTCTGGGAATACCGGAGTGAAGCAAAGGGATCCTAATAAGAGAATGGAGGCATGCAAGAACTGTGGAAAGACTCACTTAGGAGTCTGTCTCAAGGGGAAAGCCGTATGTTACAACTGTGGAAAGGAAGGGTACATTTCGCCTAACTGTCCCAGTCCGAAGAAACCATGGATGCTTCGTATGTGGATCAACTGATCACATAGCGAAGAACTGCCTGAAGAAGGGGACGAACGGGAATAAGGGCGCTAATAGCGGTAAGTTGGCTATTGGTGGTCCAACTCTGCCGAGTAGGCCGATGGCCCGTACCTTTAATATAACGGTCCAAGATGCAGTTGCATCAGGAGATGTAGTTGCAGGTATTATCCCGATCAATGATATAAATGCTCACATGCTGTTTGATTCGGGTGCTACTTGTTCGTTTATAGCATGTGATTTTGCTAGACGATTAGGATTACTTCCCAAAAGATTGCCTGTACCTTTGAATATTAAGGTAGCAAACGAAGAAATAATTCCTGTTAAAGATATTCATAGGAGTTGTTGTGTAAATATACGAGGTTGTAAATTATCGGTAGATTTGATACCGATAAAGTTGGGAGAATTAAATGTAATTCTTGGGATGGATTGGTTGTTTAACCATGGTGCAATTATAGATTGTCAAAAGAAATGTATAAACATTAGGACGTTAAGATAGCCTAATGTAATATTTTACGGTAATAAATCATTGGGACGTTCGTGTTGTCTTACTATGACACAAACTAGGAAATTATTGAGGAAGGGATGTGTAGGCTATTTGTGTCATGTTGTTAATACCCAGAGAGTGGGAGCAACCATGGAACAAATACCTATAGTTAAAGAATTCATGGATGTATTTCCAAGTGAATTGTCGGGTCTTCCACCGGACAAGGAGATCGAATTCATAATAGACATTGTGCCAGGAGTGACACCAGTCTCAAGGGCATCATATCGTATGGCGCCAATGGAGATGAAGGAGTTAATGGTTCAGTTACAAGAACTATTGGACATAAAGTATATTCAACCGAGTGTTTCGCCGTGGGGAGCACCGGTACTGTTTGTAAAGAAGAAGGACAAATCGTTAAGACTTTGTATCGACTATCGATATTTGAAAAAGTTAACGATAAAGAATAAATACCCATTGCCCAGGATCGATGATCGTTTTGATCAGTTGAAAGGGGTAAAGTATTTTTCTAAAATAGATTTGAGGACGGGGTATCATCAGTTGAAGGTTAGGAAGGAGGATGTACCAAAGACGACATTCAGGACTCGTTATGGTCATTACGAGTTTCTGGTGAAGTCATTTGGGTTGACTAATGCACCAGTTGCATTTATGGATATGATGAACAGAGTGTTCAAATAATATTTGGATAAGTTTGTCGTAGTGTTTATCGATGGTATTCTAGTCTATTCTAAGACGTCAGAAGATCACGCTGAACACCTAAGAATAGTGTTGGAGACACTAAAGAAGGAGAAGTTGTATGTGAAATTCACTAAGTTTGAATTTTGATTGGAAAGGGTATAATTTGTAGGTCATGTTATTGACCAAGAGGGGATTTCATTAGATCCAGCGAAGGTGGAAGCCGTGATGAATTGGGAACAACCAAAAAGGCTGACTGAGGTATGGAGTTTCCTAGGGTTAGCAGGATACTATCGAAGATTCATCAAGGAATTTTCTAAGATAGCTACTCCGTTGACTAATTTGACAAGAAAGACAGTGAAGCACGTGTGGACTGAGAAATGTGAAGACAGCTTTCAAGAACTGAAGAAGAGGTTAAGTGCAGCACCTGTATTATAATTACCCGATGATACATGAAATTTTGTAGTTTATAGCGATGTTTCGCATAAAGGACTTGGTTGTGTGCTCATGTAGCATGGTAAGGTCATTGCTTATGCATCACGGTAGTTGAAGGATTATGAGAAAGTTTACCCTACTCATGATCTGGAACTGGCCGCGGTAGTGTTTGCCTTAAAGATATGGAGACATTATCTTTACAGAGAGAAATGTGAGATATACACAGACCATAAGAGTCTAAAATATATCTTCACACAGAGGAGTTGAATATGAGACAAAGAAGATGGCTGGAGTTGATAAAGGATTACAATTGTGAAATCCTGTATCACCCTAGAAAAGCCAATGTAGTGGCCGATGCCTTAAGCAGGAAGGGTCGGGAAAGGTTGTCTATGTTAACGGCTCAAACTAAGTTAATAACAGAGATGGCTAGGATGGATATAGAGGTGAAGTTAACGAGTGAATCGGGACAGAGACTTTTTACGACGGAGATTCAATCTACCATTATAGAGAGAGTCGAGGAGGTACAACTCAGAAATGATGAGTGTGACCAGATGAAGAAGCAGTTAGCAGATGAAAAAGATTTAAAGTATAGTCTTGATAACGAGGGGTTATTAAGATTTGAAGGAAGAATTTGGGTTCCGAATGAGACAAAATTAAAGGAGAAAGTGTTACAAAAAGCTCATAGTTCGAGGTACTCAATTCATCCTGGTAGTACTAAGATGTATCAAGACCTTCGACAGAGTTTTTGGTGGCCGAACATGAAGAGAGAGATAGCCGAGTATGTGAGTAGGTGCTTGACTTGTCAAAAAGTTAAGGCCTAACATCAATGACCAAGTGGCTTGTTACAGTCATTAGAGATTCTGGAGTGGAAGTGGGAGCATATCACGATGGATTTTGTGTTGGGACTTCTAATTACTCAGAAGGGGTATGACGTGATTTGGGTAATAGTGGACTGGTTGACGAAGTCGGCTCACTTTTTTCAAATAAGGGTTAAGTATAACTTAGACCAGTTAGCTAAACTTTATGTTAAGGAAGTTATTTCCAGACATGGAGTACTAGTTTCGATAGTGTCAGATCGTGATCCACGATTCACATCGAACTTCTGGAGGAGTCTGTAACAACAGATGGGAACGCAGTTGAAGTTGAGTACGACTTATCATCCACAAACTGATGGCCAGAGCGAGAGAATAATTCTGACTTTAGAAGATATGCTAAGATTTTGCGACATGGATTTTAAGGGTAGTTGGGATGATCATCTATCATTAGTAGAGTTTGCGTATAATAATAGTTATCATGCAAGCATAGGCATGCCGCCTTACGAAGCCTTATACGGAAGAAAGTGTAGAACACCATTGTGTTGGGATGAACTGGGAGAACGCCGAATGCTAGGGCCAGAATTGGTGGAGCAGACAGTGGATGTATTGAAGTTGATACGGATGTGTCTTGTAGCAGCTCAAGATAGACAGAAAAAGTATGTGAACTCGCATCGAGTAAATAGAGAGTTTGAAGTAGGCTCATATGTATTTCTAAAGGTATCTCCCTAGAAAGGAAAGATACACTTTGGAAAGAAGAGAAAGTTAAGTCCGAGGTTTATAGGACCTTTTGAGGTTTTAAAACGGGTAGGAGAGGTAACTTATATGATAGCATTACCTCTCGACTTAGAACAAATACATAATGTATTTCATGTATCTGTGTTACGTCCTTATAAACCAGATTGTAAGCACGTAATAGAATATAAGCCTATTCATATCGAGAAGGACTTAATGTACGTAGAGATGCCAATTCAAATCATCGATAGAAAAGAGCAAGTTCTGCGGAACAAAGTTATACCTTCAGTTAAGGTGTTATGGAAGAACCACGATGCCGAAGAAGCAACGTGGGAACTGGAAGAAAAGATGAGGAAAGATTACCCTTAGTTATTTGTTTAATGTAAGGCGAGATTCTAGGGACAGAATATTTATAAGGGGGGAAGAATGTAACGACCGAGAAATTCAGATTTATTATAAAATAATTTTATTTAATAATGAATAAAATTATATTATATGTTATTATTATAGTGAAGGTTGTTAATACTATTGGAATGTCGTAGAATTTTGACTATGTGATAGAATTAAAGTGTTTGAATTTCCAAGACAAAAATAAAAGTTTTCCGAGAAATTTTTCCAAAAAACATTATTCACTGATTTCTGCTAGGAAATTATTTTTGAACTTCCGAGAAATACGTAACGATAGAATATCAAGGAAAGATGGATTATGTAATAATAATTCATGTATGGAAAACGCAGTTTTTTGCCTACGGACTAAATTATAGAATGTTAGGAAAAGTAAAGGGTTAATGAATTAAATGATGATCGTATGATACGTAAGTATTGTATGAGGTAATGAATATGAGTATGATATGAGGTATTATACGAGTATGTATGAAAGTTAGTATAACGTGTATGAAGAAAGATTATACGAACTAGTATACGTAAAGAGTATGAGGATTATACGTTAATGCTTTAATCCTATTGCAAGGGACTTGTAGGATTTGTGAAGGAAGTTGTACAAGCCCAATTGGAATTATGTTAAGCCCAATATTTGTTAATGGAAGCTAAAAGATTAAGTTAAGGATTAATTAAAATTAAATCCCAAATCAAGAACCGAATCCGTGGATCGAACCAGTGGATAAGAATGACCCATAGGGCAACCCATGTGGGACCCATGATCACATAGTTGATCTTGGTGACCAAGTAAACTTGATGGCCAAGGGATGAATAGTAAGGAGGTTAATTAAGGAGGTGGGATTGATTAATGACTAAAATACCCTAATCTAGGATTTTTTATATATAGAAGACTTGCTGGATCATTGTTTACTTGTTAAATTTCCACCAACATTATAAGTGTAACGCCCCCAAATTCAGGTACTTGAAACCCGAATTCAGTGCTTTACGATACCATTTCTATGAGCAGAAATAATACTATTAATAATAACAATAATATAAATATCAAACTTAATTTACATATATCAGAGTCTAATCCCAAGTACGCAACCTTTACTACAATACATTACATGATAGATAATAAATATTGTAGACACTCAAAATTTTCGCATGCACTATTACATTAACATTACAGAGGGCGATTCGTCTTTCGGAGATAACCACGGAAGACAAATTTTACATCGATTTCGGATACTCACGGAATACAGTTCAACCCGAACACAACCTTTGGGAACTTCATCTCAAACCGGAACACACACCGGAATGTCATTTCAATCTCGGAGATAACCCCGAGGTTTGCAAGATCAAAAGACCCAAGAACAACAATCAAGAGGACGATTCTATCTCGACAATAACACTGCAATGACGTTCGGTTCCGGTCCGAAACAACACTGGAGTAGTAACTCCATCTTGGTGATAGCCCCAAGGATGCTTTTGCGATCCCATGATAACTCCTAATTATTTGTTTCAAACACATGTGATCGACTTCAAGCTCGGACCTCCTACCGAGGCAATCATACCCGGACTTTGAGCTAACAACAGGCGGATAGGTTCTTTCACGAGATGACCTTGCGGTATTCAAACACTTGTAGGCCGTCAATCTGGATGTAACCACGAGCAACGTCTCCTTTCCGCTCAAACTGGCGATAACCCCGGTAAGGAGTCAAAAGCGTCATCTTACCACCTCAACAAGATGATATCGCGGCATACCAACAAGTAGTCCAATCTCAGATATAACCCTGAGCAACGTCTACTTTCAACTCAAACTGGCGATAACCTCGGTGAGGAGTCAAACATCATCTTGTCTCTTCAACACCTGCGCGTCGTCTCGACACTTCATACATACATACATACAATAATGTCCCACAAGAACCGAGGAGTAACAATCCTGAGTGACTATTACGCGTGGTAGTACTTTGGATAGAATTTGAAGCTTGAAGACCATGGGCATAGAACCCTCTTTCTGACTTCGTACAACCTCTATTCCATGTCATTGCATAACTCTCTACACAAGCGGTCAGAAGAAGGTCAGATATACCTTATTCGGATGCTCAGATTGAAGTTCTGCAAGTTTAAGCGGACATTACAGTGCACGAGTGCACATACTACGAGACGACGGGACCCACGAGGCTCGGATGCACCACGACCAGCCGCAGGTACAACCGCAATTGCCAGTAGTATGTACCTACTACCATCCGCTCTATATACAAGCCTTGGGGTCAGCCATTTGAAGGAAAGGAGAGAGAGAAAAAGAAAGGAAGCCCTGTCTATTTTACTCTGCATACACATCTTTTGAGTGTTTCCTCACTTTTAAACACTTGTTAGCTCACATATAGCTATCTTTTATCCGGTGGGGTGAGTGTTTATCCATTTAAAGTCATAGAAAGTCTACTTTGGCGTACCCAACTGTAAGCCTTCTCACATTATATAAAGTTTTTTCTCATATTAGCACACACTATTGTATACGTTGAGAGTCGTGTGAGTGTGTTTGCCTGCATTTCGGTCAAGTGGTTTTCATTTTGTCTCGTATATATACTTATATATATAGGTATATATTTCATATATGGACTAACATTATCGAGTTATGCATCGATTGAGCCTAGATTTTGATGAGGCGTTTATTGCTTTTTATATATATATATATATATATATATATAATTGTTGTTTATTATATCGATGAGCCCGGATTTTACATCCAGGAGAATTTACTCGCTTTTATATATATATATATATATATATATATATATATATATATATATATATATTATTATGCCGGATTATATTTGATGAGTCTGGATTCACATCCCAGACGCGTATCGCTTTTTATATATATATTTGTACATATATATATATATATATATATATATACATTTCTATCGGGCTTGGAGTTTACTGTGGCCTTTACAAACTTTATTTATATTTCGTCCTCCACAGAGTTTACTTCGTGGCAGTTGATCGCTTTTACAACTTTATTTACATTTCGTCCCACCTGGAGTTTACTTCGTGGTGGTTGATCATGTCCATATATATATATTTACCACTTTTATATATTTACATTTTCGATCCCCCATGGAGTTGCTTCGTGGTGGCTGATCATGTCTGTATATATATATTTACAGCTTTTATATATATAATTGCTTACTGCTTTCCATACAAATTGCAGTATCATGTGAGCCTAAGAATCATGTGATCACAGATTCAGTCTACTGAATCTAGATTCGGTTCCCATGATGGACATATTTTTCAGCTGTAAGCAGCTTGTACATTATTTTATACTGTCTGAATTTTATTAGATGGTTGTCATGCCCGTGAGGAGTTCGACATTGTTGTATATTATTTTCTCGAGAATGCTTCGCATCTCAAAAATAAAAGCAAACAAGCCGAACATTTAATAATAAAATGGAAGTATGAAAAGGTCTCAATTCCTATTGAGCACATGGTTTGAAAAACCTCTTTTACAAAACTTCATTGATATATCTTGGTTAAAACTAAATTTTTCTATAAAATTCAAACCTTGTGTATATAGGTGCGAATGAGGCCTCACACTACTTTCAAATAATTGCACATTGATCCACACACACACACACACACATTCATATAACAATTTCTTTAAAAAGTGGCAGTCACCATGGTAACACGGATGTCGGGGGGTGCCTAACACCTTCCCTCCGCATAATCAAGCCCCCGGATCCAAAATGAATCTCAATTTCACAAACCCATCTAGCTGTGTCAAATCACTGGGTCAATGTGCAAACCTTTTCGGTTGTGTTGGTGCAACCAGTTAAATACACCAACTGGCGACTCTTAAAGTCAAATCGTCAACATTATACATGTCGGACCTTTTTCACTTATTTTTTTCAAACAAATCTCACATTAACATGAAAACACCAAGGAACAAGTAACGAAAAGGGACACTCAAAAATCCCGACGTCGACAAATATCATGGTCTAAATATTGTCTAACTATTACAAAAGATACCATGAAACTTATTCTGTTTGCTTTCCTTTTCCCTTGTTCTTGGTCGAACCTTCTGGTTGTTCACACTTAGCTAAAAACATTTAAATTAAGCAAGGATGAGCATTTGAGTGCCCAGCAAGTAATAGCAATTATAAATATAAGCTGAAAGAAGTAAATGTTTTCTTTGTACGACACTTCTACAACGAATCAACAGTTGTGAAGTAAGTTGAACCAATAATAATAACATAACAATTCTATGTCAAATTTTTTTGAAACTACGTATTGACTATATTTGAAGAGTAGTCGATATACTATGAACATTATTTTTGATTTTTGATAAGGTTTAGCAGAACTTCATCCGCAAACCGTCATAACTTACGGGCGCAAGGGTGTATATCCCATGTGCCCTATATTTATCAATACTATATGCAAGAACGATATTATCGTTCATCTTTTCCGCCTTGGGCGCATAAAAGTTTTCCCATATTCGGGATGTTCATACTTAGTCGGGAATCCAAACCAAAGCAATTTGATTGGATACAATAAAGTTTTATCATATTCAACGATATTTCTAAATCTGTGTCTAGCTGGGTCAAATAGCTTAGATGGCTTTTAATTAATTCATTACACCAAAAATGGCCTTTAGCGAAGGAAATTTTGTGAAGTAATTTATTCCTTCACATGAGGAGTTGTTTAGAGAAGGAACAGTGAAGGAAAAAAGTATAGTGACAATATAGTTATTAGCGAAAGAAATATCCTTCACAATTTATATTTTTTTCCTCGCAAAATTGGGGTGATAGAAAGATTTTTGGAGCCAATTTATGATGAAAATTTGCGAGGAAAAAATCTATTTAGTGAAGGAATTATTACTCACTATATATCATTATTCAGAAGTTTTTTCATGAGGGATAAAATCAATCATTTATTTTGTTCTAAATAATTTTTAAAATTAATTGTGGTGAATATAAATTATAATATAAATACATTAAATTTTTTACAGTATTAAATTAAGAATATGAGTATACAAGAAACAGTAAAGTCTGTATTGATTTTTTTTTTCTTATTTCCCTCAATATTTTTGAAATCACTTTTTATTTCCCCCTCACTCTCTCTTATTATCTCCCGATTAACTTTGTCTGAAGCCCTAACCTTAGAAATTGCCCTGATCTCTTTCTTTTCTAAGCCAATCAAGCCTATAGAACACCAAATCATGTGGCTAGGAATCAATATCTTGACTATGAAGATCAAATTCAGAGCTCATCAAGCCCTTGGAAAAATCTGTTGCTCCTTTTCTCCTTGGGAATGGCGAAGATGCTCGTCTCCAATGAAACACGCAAGGAGTTTTCCTCAAGTCCAATGGCAACGGTTGTCTTTGAAGCTTGATTATGAGGAGATCATGAATGCTTGGTCTGATAATGGCCCACTTTACATCCACGTGAACTCTCCGCAGGTCATTCCTGATCTCAGTGATGATGATTTCTTTACCCATCATCCCTCTACCAACGTGAGTCAGATTTTCAAGTCATCTTTTTTTTACTTTTAATTTTTATTTTTAAGATGCAAGTATCTTCTACTAGTAACTATATATAGTACTACTGGGGAAAAAAGAAGTTGTTAGTTTTGCAATAGGTTAAATCTGCCTTTATAGTAGTATTTAATTTTGCATTTTTTTTAGTATATAAAATTATGAGTTATTAATATGAGGTGATTAAGATATTTCCCAATATACTCTTATATTGACTTGTTGGATTGTGTTTTGGTATATAAACTTAATATAGAATGCTCAACTATTGCAATTAAACACGGATTTGATCAGTTAACATAAGAGATTGATTGTGGTTTTGATGAAATATGTGGACCGAGTTGAGTAGGTACAGTAGTATTGCGATTGGAGTGTGGGGTATATATGTAGATTTTTTAAGTGTTGAATGTTGCCATTGATTGCTTGCTTGGATTTTAGCCCAAACACCAAAAGGCTAGCTAGGCTCCAGTTGAACTGCTTTCTCATTTTGAGGGGACCCTTTGTTCATTAAGTCCTCACCTAGCTACTAGATCCTTTATCTGCAGTTGGCGACATTTATTAGTCATTAATATAGTTTTGTTACATGGGTGTTCATGAAGTTCTTAGTAAAAATAATTAGGCTATAATCTAGACAAAATTATAATCGGTTTTTCCTAACACACGAGAAAATCAAATCGTAAATCTTGCCTTTGATTGCTTTTCGTAACAAAAATAAAAGATTAAAAAACTTTGGATTATTTTTATATATTTAGATAACTATTTAAATAGAAGTATGTACATTGCATCTTTGATATGGAGGCTGCCATAAGCAGTTCACCCATTCAATAACATTATTTACAGATATACTTTGAAATTTTGATATGCAGTAACAAATTCTGATTACCATGGAGAATAGGAGATTCCAAGAGATTAGTGAGGAGAGTAAGTGAAAGAATATTATCTTCACATTTCATTTTCTTTCTTAGGCCTTACAGTATGGAAACATTATTTAGCCATGAATATTAGCATATAAGATGGAGAGTTAGGAGGTCAAGGCAAGATTTCATGGTAAGGTGACTATATGTGGAATTCGTTTTTGGTTACATACATATCTACACACAGAATATTAAGCTAGTTATTTATGTATGTATGTACATAATGTGTACGCATGAAAATTACGATTTTATATCAATGTAGTCAGTTAGTATATGAAATTTTGAGACTCAAAATTGAATAAAGATCTATAAATACTACTACTAATTTACCACTTGTACTTTTAGCAGTGCCATGGCTTAATGAAAAATTGACCCATGGGCAGGTTCATGTACGACTCGTATCTCGCCTCAAAGACTTGGATTAAGTTTCATAGAAAATTCAATCATTATACACAAATTCAAACTACCATTCACAGTGATGATTGCGGTTTTCTTGAAATTTCATGCTTAGAATGCAGTTTTGAATAGAAAACAAAATAATAAAATAACGCTGCAACTTGTGTTTGGATGACATATATACATGCCGTGTCCTCTTGGTTTTATTGTTAAAAAAATCCTTTAATTTTCTTATATATTAAAAATATGTTTGGCATTGGAGGTATTATTTTTTCACCTTTGAATTTGATGGAGGCAGTCACATGTATGGGGCCACTTTTGCCTATCTTGCGATGGTTAAGCATTAGTCAATGATAAAATGACTATCGATAATGGATTTGATTATTTACATAAGAAGCAAAGTGGAGGGCTAGGTCAATATGGAAGAGTATGTGGTAAGGATAGATTATACTTATTTCGTTTGCTTGTCTTGTTTAATCTGATTTACCAATTAATTAGTTGTTGGACGTATCAAAAAACATTAAACTTTCCAGTTTTGTCAGGATATAATATTTGTAACTATTAAGTCTGTTCTAAGAGAAATCATAAAGGTGCCTTTAATCAGTTTTGTCAGTTTGATGCAATCATTTTCTGAGTTGGAGCAATATGAATTGAGTCCATATCTACAACAGAGTAGTTCTAATAATTTACTGGTATAAGTATTTCAATGACATATACTGCTCGTTATCAATGAGTTCAAAAGAAAATAAATCAAGTCTCACGCCTTTCAAGATATTTTTGCAGGAATAACTTCACATAGGAAAATAACATCTTGTAGTATAGACGATGGAACTATTGTGGGTCTACAGTCTTCAACTGGAGCATCAATTAGTCGATATTTGGAAAACCCCTTCCACCATGGGATCTCGTCTAGTGTTCCAAGTAGTTTATCCTCTCTCGTTAGTATGGAAGCAGTTGGCAATCAATCCAAGAGTTAGCGACTCGCCGGCGATCATCGCCAATTGAAATTTGAACTCTGAACACACCAAATTTTATCCTCATTCACTTCAAACTACCATGATAATTTCGGTAATGTCACTCCCGCATTTCTCAAGGAAATATGGGCGCAAATATTAGTGTCGGTCCATCAAAAGAATTGAAAATTGGAAATATGGCGCAAATATTAGTGCCGGACCTTTAGAGCCATATATATGAAGCTTACTATAAGTGGACCGATCTTGGTTGAATGTTGTAATGATTTTACAGGAGCAAGTACTACGATCTTATTCATCTTAGTGACATATAATGTCCTCCCTCACGAAGCGCGTACAATCTAAGTTCCCACTCTGTTTTAAAACTTATAACCTAAGAAGATCAAGAACAAACACCAGGACTTTTTCTTACAGCTAGAATTATATTAAACTAGTGATCTCATATGTCTTTTCTCTTATACTTCTTGTATTGTAGCGTTGGCATCTAGCAACTGCTGTTTAGCTTGTAAATCCCAGTTTTTATTGGGTTGTTTTGTGTGTGATGCAGGGCGTGAAAATCAATTATAATTTCAAATGAATTTTATTATTCAACAATTAATTTGAAAATCAATTATAATTTTGAATGAATTTTATTATTTAGCAATTAATTTTTATTTATAAATTTATAATCTGTGAAGGATTATTTCCTCATTAATTTGAAGATACATTCTCAATTTATAATTAGTGAAGGAAAATTTTTCTCGTTAAATAAATTTGTTCTTCACAATATATTATTTGTGAGGGAATAAATTTATTCACTAATTTCAAATAGTCCTTCTTAAAATATTATTTGTGAAGAAACCAATCTTTCACTAAATAACAATATTCTATTACTAAATACAATTTGTGAATAAAAAAGTTATTCACGATATATCCTTCACAAAAAACATTTAGTTACTACTTAGCGAAGGATACTCAATTGCGAGGAGGTCTAATGCGAGCACTTGTGTGAAGGAAATATTTCTTCACAAAAAATCACTTGTGAGTGATATAGGGCCTCTAGTGAAGGATTTGTCCTTCACTATAGGTCATTTTTGGTGTAGTGATGTATACATATTGGAGATCGATAGGTGTGTATCAACATGTGATTAAATACAATGATTATCCAAGTGAGGACACTTGTATAACCATATTTATAAATTAACGAACAGAATAAATATCTAAATTATACAATAATACTGTATTGATAAATAATGATCGGATACATAATCGATAACAATAGAGTTAATATTCTGGCACAATGATAATATAATTTTGAAACTTTCTTACTTATATCCATTGCATAAAGTAAATGCAAAGGTAGGATACTTGCTTGGTCTGCTGCTTACAGTTACGCAACTTAGTTTTATCTTTTATATAGCAACCTATCATTAATAAGATCATTCGTTCGATTAGAATATTATATCGTAACACATAATACTGCTCATTGCAATCAGCACATAACCTAATCACATTGTCACATAATTATATCAGTCATTGGATCACAAACAAACACGTATCTAGTCCAGTTATCTAAGTCCAGATCAATTCCTGAAACATGTCGGCGTACCAACGGCTTTATCGGGTAATTATCGAGTTTAAAACTCTATTCTTTACTCTTAACAATATTCTGGACAACTTAAGTATCAGTCATACTATTTTTCATAGTCTTATAATAATTTTTCAAATAATTATTATAATTTATCATAATTTTTCAAACATCGGAATCATTATAAAATTATTTAAATATCAAAATAATTGTATTATCATTAATATTTAATTAATATTAAACTATTAATAAAACAGATTATTAAAATATTAAAGTTATTTATAATAACTTAGAATATTTTTAAAGTATTAATATTACCCTTAAATGATTTTTAAAATATTTAAAATCATTTTTAAATAATTACCATTAATATTTAGATATTAATGTATTATTTATCAAAATATTAAAAGTCATAAAGTATAACTTAAAATATTTTTAATTCATTTATATTCTTTTTTAAATGATTTTAAATTAATAAAACCATTTTAAAACTATTTATTTAATATAATTATTAAATAAATTTAATATCATTAATATTAACTTATTAATGAAATTATCCTTTAAATATTAAAGTTATATTTTATAACTTAAAATATTTTCAAACACTTTATTTTTATTTAAAATGATTTTAATAATATTAAAATCATTTTAAACTAATTTATTTAATATAAATATTAAATAAATCTAATATCATTAATATTAAAATATTAATATTTTAATTTCATGACAAAATATCAAAATTTATATTTTATAACTTAAAATATTTTTTTATAATACTTAAATAATTTTTTTTATGATTTTAAATCATTAATTCTATTTTTCCATAATTTATTTAATATATTCATTAAATAAATTAATTATCATTAATATTAATTTATTAATGAAATTCATCACAAAATATTAAAAGTCATTAAAATAACTTAAAATATTTTCTTATACCATAATATAATTTTAAATAATTTTTCAAGTATTAAAATCATTTTAAATAATTTATTTAATATAAAAATTAAGTAAATTAAATACCTTTAATATTCCAAAATATTAAATATTTATGAAATATATTCAAAATTATTAAAAACTAATTTTAGGCCTTAAAATAATTTTTAGTAATTTATTTTGTATTTTTAATAATTAAAAACTATTTAATACTAATTATTTAATAAAAATAATAATTTAGTAATTAATTTGTCGCTAATGGGCCCTATAGTGACGAAACTGTCGCTATAGGTGTTCTTAAGCATGTTAGAACCTTCAAAGTCAGAGTTCAAGTTTCAAGGTTTGACCAATTCTAGATCATTACTTATCAAGTTTTTGGGTTTGCTAATGGTTTATGATTGTAGTATTAATGTAAGACTACAATCACCAATAAGTTTTATGTCCATATATCATCATAATAGTGAGTCCTGGCCCATCAAAATCCTTATGGAGGATCATTCTTCAATTTCGGGTTTCCATAAATGAAGAAACGATCAAACCTATCTTTCGATCCTTATAACTTGCATCCTGGTTCTGCTTAGTGTGATCTAAAGGTTTATAATTATAGCAGAGATGTCAAAGAACAGCTTTGTATCATCAAATCATTCTAAGAACAACAAAAGCACAAGATTTAAGCAAGTCAAACCTTGTCAGAAAATTGATTTAAGAAGAAATCTGGGTTTTCCAGATTTAAGGCAAAATAGCTGGTCAACCCTACTTTGACCGGCAATATCTTTTATTCTATGTACGATCTAAGTGTTATAGATGCATGATCATGTAACCTATATGTCAGTCTACAAATAGAATACAACAACATGGCCAAACTATAACAGATCAGCAAAATCAGAAGCTCCAAAGTTGCTTGTCAGAAAATTTGGAAAATTTCTGGGTTTTCCAGAACAGTTTTCCAAGAGCGGTCAACGCACTTTGACCACAAATATCTTACAATCTATGCATGATTTGGTCCTGCTACAAGTTCCAGAACACAGATCTCACAGCATACAACAAGATCAAACATTTAAACAACAAAAACACATAACAACCAAAGATCTATGAGGTCTGACATTCATTATCAGACCATTTTTTTCAACTTTTTCCAGGTTTTGAAAAACACTAGATCTGAGTCAATAGATGTTATGGATCTAACATCTATCAACCCAGAACACATAATAACACTATATTCAACATGTTTAACACCAAAAAACTAACATCTAACACATCTAGCATGATCAGATTCTAGGTTAGGGTTTATACCTTCTATGAACAAGCTTTGATTCTTGGCTACTGATCTGTTAATGGAGTTCATGGGGCTTGATTTTGTAACTAATCTAGCACTAGAATTTCGTGGGTTTTGAGTTGAAAGAGATTGGTTGAATGTTTATTCAAAATAAACTTAAATGTGTCACTTTCTCTCTCCAATCCTATATATATTACATGATATAATACAAGGCTGATGAAATGAGGCTTGTTTGCTGATTATTTTGAGCACATGGGGTTGGTAGATTAGGTCACCAACTCCTTATCTTAGCTAGATTTATAAGCAAGCTTCAATTATGCAAAAGGGGTAAAATAGTCAATTGGATAACAATTTTAATGGCAAGGTTGTAATCTTGACTACCCTTAGGGTTTGACCCTTAGGGTTTAACCCTAAGGTTTTATACATTAGCTTTCTAGGATTTTATAATTAGGGTTTTTAAATGTAAACTTTTGTTTCCTAAAAAATGTAAAGTAGGGTTTCATAATCATGCTTAGATTCCTATTTACAAAGAACATGGAAATTAGATTAAAGATTTACTAATTAGCATTTAGATTGCTTAATTGGCAATTAGGGTTACGATTAATAAATTAGGGTTTTTAATTTAAAAATTAGGGTTTCTAAATATTAATTAGGACTTCTAAATATTAATTAGGGTTTCTCTATTAATATTAAATTCTATAATACATAACCTTAATCATAATGACACAGTTTCATAATAGTCTCGAACTCATAATTGAGTTTTAATTTAGCAAATTAGGGTTTTTAGTTTAATACTTAGGGTTTCAAAAATTAGCATCAAAACTTATAATACATGTCATATACTACATAACACAGTGACTTAACAGATTTTAAAGTCTCATTTGACTTCAAAACTAGGGTTTATCAGTAATACTAGGGTTTTGTCATGTTACATTAAAACTATTCCACACATTAACCTTACACACATAACATACATATTTATAACACTGACAAATAATAATATAATATTATTATTCTCATTCCTTGATCAAAATCTAAAATTAGGGATTGGATTCCATATCTGATTTATCTTGCATATATACCTGTTGATCGATTTCGCAATCAATGAATACGTGCAAGTATACACGGTCAACAAGTAATAAAGTGAAAGTAGAGTATCGTTCCACGAGGAATTATTTAATAAAAATTACCAAATACTAACTCTTAACCAAATCAATTTTATTTAAACAATTTGTAAATTGTGATTTTTCTAATTAAGAAAACTAAATTAACAATTAAAATAAATTATTCTAAAATAAATCAAATAAACAAAACTAAGATTTGAATGAATTCAGATAAATAAGGATTAAGACTTCAATATCCCCAATTATGAACTCTAAATCAATTATCCAATTATCCCAATATTTATGCCTACTTGAATTGTTAATGTGAATTCTCAAATACCAAAAGTCTTTTTCCAAGTGATCAATTGCCTTCTATTTAATCCAGATTAATCTTGCTATATTCCTATGCAAAAATATTGAATTAAACTCTTTTCAATCTCAATTCCTTATGTGTTTACGCCGGTGAATGTATATTTTCATTCAATTCACAAACCTAATTATTCACTTTTGCAAATAACTAAGTCACATGATATCATGCCCGATTCTAACTCTAGAATTCCTCTTTCAATTCCTTCTAGAGTAACAAGGTAATTCTTGATCGAGATAATTAATCAATAAGCATAAGGAAAGATAAACAACTCACTTTGACACAAATAATTTGAATAAATTGAATAACTAATTTATAGCCATAAACGGTTCAATTGAAATCTTAATAAAAGAGTTAGTTCATAATTAATGAATTAAAACCAAGAATCGATAATTGAATAGACATTTAAAGATAAAAGTATGATAAGAGAAGAGAATAGAATCTGTTGTCAGCAAATCTGATGCTCCCCTCTTGCTCTTGCTTTTGATCTTCAGTGTTCTTCAATTTGCTTCATTCTCCAATGGCTAATTAAGAACTAGGGTTTATATTCTAATCTAATGGAGTGTTTTATCTAAGTTAATCTATGTAATCTCCCTTTATTTTATGCCTTACATCATGTATTTATAGGTTACAAGTCCAATTTTTAGCTTAGGAACAAACTCAATCCAATTTGAGTCAAAAGGTGTCAAAATTAAACCCCAAAACGCGGCCCAAGCCTTGCCAAGACCTTCCCAGCACCCCGGTGGCTGGGCAATAGTCTTCTGAACACTTTGCCCATTAACGCCCCGGCGCTGCAAATAAGCTTGAAATGGGCTCCCCGGTGCTGGCCCAATTTTTGGAAATTTTCTACTCCGACGTCCTTTGGGAAAATGGTCATAACTTCTTCGTCCAAACTCCGATTTCGATGATTCAAGATGTTACGGAAAGAGGAGACGTAGATCTACAACTTTCACTCTTTAAGTTTTTCAAAATAAGGTCCGAAGCAATACTCAAATCAGCTCAAGTGACTCTTTGTGTAAATGGCAAGCGTAAAGCGAATCTAACCCCAAACGCCGATCCAAGTAACTTTTGTCCCAATTCCTACAAAACAACGTAAAACATGCATGAATAGACACAAATACTTAAAATCAACCAAAAGATTAAGCTCAAACGCACTCAATTATGAGTATAAAACTCACTCATCAATACCTTTATTAATTAAGTTAAAATAATTAACTTAATTAATATAAATTAAATTCATATAATAAAATTGAATAAATTTTATAATAATTCTAATAATCATTTCATATATTATTTAAACAATATAAAATTATATTTTCATGGAAAATAATTAATAAAAAACATTTCTACTATATAAAATTAATTATTATAAGAATATAATTTATAATGCATCAATAATTCTAAAATAAAATTATTTGTAATCATTCGTGTAATAAATATATTTTATATTCATCACATAAATACATACACATTACCTTGCACGCATTCTCACTTTTAAAATAATAAAAAAAATTATACTCAAAATTTACGATTTTATTATATAGAAAATACTCAAGTTATTACATTCACCCTCCACGAAAGTAAGTATGCACACAAGTTCAATCATGTTTGATGATAAAGCATATACTTTGTAACAATCTTATTCATTTATTAATAAAAAGTATTAATTTATTAAAGGCTTTTAATTATCTACATGATCTTTGTTTATAATATGTGATAAACCCATAGTTTTAAGCAATGCTTTTAGAATAATGATGATGATAATTCTAATGAGATCTAAATTCTTAGAAAGCTTAAAACTAAAATAGTTCCCAATCATTGGATTACTAAATTGGGGATTAGTGAATCAGGATAGATTGGTACATCGTTACTTGCTTCGTTGGATGAGGATGATTGATCTCATGATCATTTGTGTGGAGACACTAAAGCAAGTATGTAGGTGCTTATTAGAGAATAAGTTCACTGAACGTGGCTCGCTAAGGAATACCTAATGGAGTTTTACTTGCATGTCAATAGGAATACACCTTAGTGATAGTAGTACAAATGATCCTTGGACTTGAGATCATCATAGTATCTTCGTGTATGATGAGTTATACTTTGACTTATTCCTTAAGACCCTTAGGGTATATCAAAGGGTATGCTTGGGTATAATAAGTTGTACATGGAGATAATGTATGATCAATAAAGAATCTACCACTTTATTAAAAGAAGAGAAATGTCCTATGTGATTCGATAAATGACAACCCAAGTAGTCCTTGGTTAAGACAAAATGAAATTAGAAAGGAGTTTCTAATTTGCATTATTTGAGTGTGCATTTAAGAGTCGAAAATACATATAATTAAATAAAATAAGACAGCGGTAATTCCATGTCTTATATTTAATTGGGACATTGTATGGTGTAAGGATTGAATTGTCTGCAGTAACTATTTACTCAAAGGTTCTTTTATGATTAATGTTGAAATCTATATTATCCGGAAAGTCGTTGATCGCTAGGGAGGCTTATCCCTATTGTAGAATAAATATTATTTATTTAAATAAATTAATTATTTAATTTATTTATTTAAATAAGATTAGAATTGTTCTAATTGATTTATTCACAACCGGTTTAATATGGAGAACCTAAAGGGCCACACCATAAAAAGGAAGAATAATTATTTAAGAAGTTAATGGCATAATCGTAATAATATGTTATGTATATTTAATTTAATCTATGGTGATAGAATAAATTAAATAGCTTAATATTATTATTTAATATTTTATAAATATTAAATATAAATTAATAAGAGGAGTCTTATTAATATTATTACAATTATTATTATTATTTTAATTTCTAAAAGAGTTTAGGAATTAATTTAATATAAGTATTCTCATTTATTCCTAATTGGATTAGGAAGGAAAATTAGTTAAAGGAGTTTAATTAATTATCCCTAATAAGATTAGGGAGCCCCTTTAATTAAAAGGGTTTAATTAAATAATACCTTATTTTTATAGGTTATTTGATATCTTTATAAGAGGAGTCTTATATCGGATATTCATAATACGTGATAATTCAATGGTTGGAGAGTACCTTTTTTCTATAGAGATAGAAAACTGGGTTTTGCGAATACCCATCTTCTTGAATCCTTTCTTCTTCGTGGATCACCCTCAGAGGCCAAACACTTGGGTGGCTAACGTTGATCAAAGGAAGGAACCAAACCCGGTGGATTCAAGTTGAGCGAAAAGGATGGAGGTGAAGTTGTACTGAGGAAGCTTCGGATCTTCAAGGGTATGATTCTTGTTCTTTCCTTTTGTTTAATTAATAATTGTGCATAAAGGGTGATCCGGGTATATGGTTTGTAAAATTTTAAACTCTGATTTTTACACGTTTCCGCTTATTTTTGCAATTTGATTGCGTTCATGAATATTACAAACCTAAACAGTGGTATCAGAGCCAAACCTTTATGCTAATTATTAATTATTTTAATTTGATATGTATATTGATATGTGTTTAGAACAATTTAATTGGGCATAATTTTGTTGTATAAAATTAAAAA
>JAINUW010000691.1:0-100202 GCA_020205615.1 Panax quinquefolius
TATTTTGATTAAAGATTTTGATTAAAAAACAAAATAGTTTATTTTATTCAAAATTGGATAAATTAAAATAAAATAGTTTTATTTTGATTTAAATTTGGATTGAAATAAAGGAGTTTATTTTAATTCAAAATTAGATTTTATACTAACTAAATTTGCCCATTAAATGATATCAATATATATATTAAATGTTTATTATTCATGAGATGAATGTTATTTATTGATAAATATGGTGATGTGTATGATAATAAATGGGATTGATTATGGACTATTGACGATATGATTGGATTTTATTTTAGTTAGATGCATGAATTTATAGGGTTTTATTAAATGGGGTTTACGCACCTAAATCTTCTCTAATTTTTAGAATGTAAATTCTATCTCCCTCCTATGTACTTCCCTCCGGCTGATCAAGGTTTCTATTTATTTTAAATAGTTTTGTAATAGGAATAGTTAGAATTATTTTGAAGAATTGGAGATCAAGGACAAGAAGCGCATGTGAAGATCCATTGTAATGGAGCCGAGGTTTTAAATGTAATAGTTATATTTAAATATTATTTCGCACTCTTAGGGTTTGACCTTTTGGTTCACTTGGTGGCTCTAGTGAACCAAACTAGAATAAAAGTTCATAATCAATCAAGAGTAGAATATAGTATTCTATATATGCATGCTTATACTATATATATTATATATTATGCAAACATGCTTGTGTTCATTAATATAATGCGTATTTTATATATATATATGCATCACGCGCTAAACAAGATAAGACAAATTAATAACAAAACCCTCAATTTTTTTATATTAAGTCCTAAAGCGTTCAAAGATATTTGGAATATCGAGCGTCGCCTTCAAGCATGATAAAATTAATAGAGTATTAAATATTTAATATGAGTTTGTTGTGTCACCACAAGGCAAGTATTAAGTATTTAAGATGTTCATTTATCACATTTGATGCTTATAAAGAAAAATTGAACAATATTGTTTTAATCGTATCACCACAAGGATGATATTTTCTTTTTTGAATATATGGAGTGCTAGGTCGGACTTAACTTGGATAATTTTGATTGGATGTGCCACCACTTGATCAAAATAATCTAAGAGGCAAAAGAAAAGGAATTGCATAGTTGATGTAATTGACAAAAGTTGTCTACCTATTTATTTATATATAGTTTGTTGTGTCACCGTGAGGCTATATACATTTGAAATGGGATCCTTATTCTCACTAGCAAATCTTTAATTAGATTTTGCGAACTATATAAGTAAGGGTAATATAGTTTGAAGAAAATAGTGGGAGAAACCAATTTAAAACAAGACCTAAATTATTTTGGTAATTAATAAAAGAATGTATGTTAAAATGTTATTAATTACAAATTCATTTCTGAGAATTTTACAATGTCTAAATTACTATCGCTTTGCGAAGCATATTAGATGTTATTTAACCAAAACCAAGTATTAAGCGGATTGGTTAAGGAATTGAGAATAGTTCTCATAGTGAAAAGCTATTTTATGTCATGTCGCCTATCCTGCAATAGTTGCAGAGAATGCCTTTGAGGAAGAGATTGCTACTTTTAGAAAGTGGCAAGATGATACACGATTAGCTCAATACATCATGCTCGCATCCATAGAGTAACGAGCCGGCGTCGGACGATGAAACTATGGATGCTCCTACTATATTCCTGCACATCAAGTAGTTGATGGTGAAGAAAATGGGGCCGATAGATATCGAGATATCTAAGGAGCTCTTCCGATCTAGAATGGCCAATGGCACTATAATGCAGACAAAAGTTCTTAACATAATCAATTTGATTGATCAATTTGGACAATTGGTTTTGTCATGGATGGAGAGTTGAGCCAAGATATGATCTTGCACTCACTCCGGACTCCTTTCCCAATTGTTGTGAATTTTCATATAAAAAAGCTAGATATCGACTTCGTTGATTTGCTTAACATGTTGAAAAATGATGAGAGTCACTTTCAACCAAGAAAGACCATGTCTTCTTTGGTAGGGGCAAAGGATCTTACGAAAGAAGAATGATTCAAAGAAGGTATATAGAAAGGCAAAACAAAGGATAATAAGAACAAAATCGATCACGGATAGCAAAGGAGTTTGCTTCCACTGCTATAAGCCTGGACACTGGAAAGAAACTGCGAGAAGCATCTTGCAGAGGCTAACCAAAGAAGCTTAGTGAAGTTTCGGTTACAATACAGTTTTTGTTCATGATTGAAATAAATTTTTCTTTAAGTCGAGGTTCTACTTGGGTATTGGATCTGACCGACTTTTGTTATCATAAATATAGATTTATGAAGTGACCAAGCGAGTAGAAAACTAAACAAATATAAGTAATTAATCATAAGGGAAATAGAACAAAGGTTGCCATATTAGCCATAGAAACTTATAGTTTAGCAATGCCTACGAAGCAAATCTATTAAGTCAATAAGTTGTTATTGTATTCCATTCTTGTTAAAAATATTATTTCCATTTTATTGTTGGACAATGAAATCTTTGGTATTATAATTAAGAACAATTGTTGTTCTATTTATAATAATAATGTTTTGTATAGAATGGAATATTACTTAATAAATTTTGTATACTGACTTACATGAAAATAATTTTGCATATTGAACAAATTAGTATAAGAAAAGGAGATGATCATTCAAAGAGTTGAATGTGTGTATTTTTCGAAATACAAGTATGAATTATTTGAAAGGTTCAAAGAATTCGAGAAGTGAAACAAATTGACAATGTATTAAGATTCTTTGATTAGATCAAGGAATAAATACTTGTGCAATAAGTTTCTAGATCATCTCAAATGGTTTTCTCATAATGGACGCCTCTCGATACATAATAATTGATTGATGTATCTCGAAAGGAAAAATCGTACCTATTTGAACATGATGCGATCCATAATGATTTTACCGACATTCCGGTATCCTTCAGGATCATGTCCTAGAAATGGTTAGATACTCACGAAAAAGGTAATCTCTAAATCCCCAAGACTCCATAAAAGTTATGGATGTGGAGGATTCTAATCTTAAGTATGTTAAGATAAGGGGTTGTCCAAACTTATGTGAAAAGGTTTCAAGGATAAGCTTGGGACAAGATTTGACATGTACTGATTTATAGGACATCCTAAAGTAAGTTTAGGGTATATGTTCTATAATTCTACTTAGCAAAAGGTGTTTTTTACGAAACACGCTGCCTTCTAAGATAAAGGTGTTTATCATTAAAAGGGGCTAGTGGGAGGATAATAGATCTTGAAGAGTTCAAGAACCACAAAATACTATAAGTCAAATAAGAGGAACCTGTAGATAGACCTATTATACCACAACTGAATCGTAAATCTGGAATAGTACTGAAGATACCTAGGAGGTATGGATTCATCATAGATGATGATGATGATGAGGTACACATCATAAGATGATGATCCGATTACATACGATGAGGTAAGTGTTGTAGACACTCAGAGAAATGGATTGAAGCAAGTTTCTCAAATATGGAACATTCGTTTTGATGAGACAATCAAAAGAGTTTGATTTTATCAAAAATAAGAATGAACCTAGTGTGTACAAAAGGGTCAGTGGGAGCATCGTGACATTCTTAGTACTATATGTTGATATACTACGGATAAGGAATGACATACCAATGCTACAATCAAATAAAGATAAAGTTGTCTAAACATTCTTCCATGAATGATTTGGAAGAGTATCTTAATTGGGGATATAAATCTATATAGATAGATTTAAGAGGATGCTCGACTTAACCCAAGGAACGATATTCATTTGATGCTAAAGTCGTTTAGCATGGCAAACTCAAGAGATGTCTCATGTTGATGAGCTATGGAGTGTATCTCTCTTTATAGTCCCCACAGACTCGAAAAAGAGAGATCGCATGAGTGACTATCATGTATGCAATGAAATATACAAGATCTAATGTTGATCGGTCATATTTGGAGAAGATCAGCGTCGAAGATGTTGAAAACATCTTAAAGTTCTTAAGCGGCACTAAGGATGTGAGCAAACATGGTGGGTCTGAATTAAAACTAGAGGGCTTTATAGACTCAAGTTTTTCAGACAGACCAAGACGACCAAAAATTCACTTTAAGGTAAAGTGTTACCTTGAACAGTGATGTAGTGAATTTGAAAGGTTCCAAATAGCAAAAGGTTGCTGGTTTAGTGATAAAGACAAAGTATATAGCTATAAATGAAGCTGCAAGTTGATTGTTTGGATTAAAAGTTCATTACAGAACTAGGAATAGTTCCTAAGTTTCATCTTAAATCTAAACATGTGTTGTGGCACTTTCATTTGATTATTAGAATCATTGAAAGATGGGAAATCACTATAGAGATAGTGGACTCTCATGAACAACATTACATATCCATTAACTAAAGCTTATCCAACAGCAGGATAATCGTCACTTAGAGAAGAAGAGTATGAGATACCATGACGATTGGCTTTAGTGCAAGTGGGAGATTAAAAGTAGTATGCACACAAGCCAATCATGTTTGATGATAAAGCATATACTTTGTAACAATCTTATTCATTTATTAATAAAAAGTATTAATTTATTAATGGCTTTTAATTATCTACATGATGCTGTTTTATAATATGTGATAAACCCATAGTTTTAAGCAATGCTTTTAGAATAATGATGATGATCATTCTAATGAGATCTAAATTCTTAGAAAGCTTAAAACTAAAATAGTTCCCAATCATTGGATTACTAAATTGGGGATTAGTGAATCCGGATAGATTGGTACATACGTTGCTTGCTCATTGGATGAGGATGATTGATCTCATGATCATTTGTGTGTAGACACTAAAGCAAGTATGTAGGTGCTTATTAGAGTATAAGTTCACTGAACATGGCTCGCTAAGGAATACCTAATGGAGTTTTACTTGTCTGTCAATAGGAATTCATGTAGTAATAGTAGTACAAGTAATCCTTGGACTTGAGATCATCATTGTATCTTGTGTATGATGAGTTATACTTTGACTTATTCCTTAAGACCCTTAGGGTATATCAAAGGGTATGCTTGGGTATAACAAGTTGTACATGGAGATAATATATGATCAATAAAGAATCTACCACTTTAATAAAAGAAGAAAATGTCCTATGTGATTCGATTAATGACAAACCCAGTAGTCCTTGGTTCATAGGCAGAATGAAATTAGAAAGGAGTTTCTAATTTGCATTATTTTGGAGTTGTGTATTTAAGGATCGAAATACATATAATTAAATAAAATAAGACTTGTGAAGAATTCCATGTCTTATATTTAATTGGGACATTGTATGGTGGAAGGATTGAATTATACGATAACTATTTACTCAAAGGTTCTTTTATGATTAATGTTGAAATCTATATTATCCGGAAAGTCGTTGATCGCTAGGAGGCTTATCCCTATTGTAGAATAAATATTATTTATTTAAATAAATTAATTGTTTAATTTATTTATTTAAATAAGAATAGAATTGTTCTAATTGATTTATTCACAACCTAGGTTTAATATGGAGAACCTAAAGGGTCACACCATAAAAGGAAGAATAATTATTTAAGAAGTTAATGGCATAATTGTAATAATATGTTATGTATATTTAATTTAATCTATAGTGATAGAATAAATTAAATAGCTTAATATTTATTATTTAATATTTTAGAAATATTAAATATAAATTAATAAGAGGAGTCTTATTAATATTATTACAATTATTATTATTATTTTAATTTTTAAATGAGTTTAGGAATTAATTTAATATAAGTATTTCATTTATTCCTAATAGGATTAGGAAGAAAATTAGTTAAAGGAGTTTAATTAATTATCCCTTATAAGATTAGGGAGCCCTTTAATTAAAAGGGTTTAATTAAATAATACCTTATTTTAATAGGGTTACTTGATATCTTTATAAGAGGAGTCTTATATCGATATTAAGACTAAGTTATAATTCCAATGGTTGGAGAGTACTCCTTTTCTATAGAGATAGAAAAACTAGGGTTTAGCCAACCACCCATCTTCTTGAATCCTTCTTCTTCCTGGTGGATCACCTCTAGAGGCCAAACACTTGGGTGGCTAACATCGATCAAAGGAAGGAACCAAACCCGGTGAATTCAAGTTGAACGCGAAAGGATTTGGAGGTGAACTTGTATTCGAGGAAGCTCGATCTTCAAGGGTATGATTTTATTCTTTATCTTTTCGTTTAATTAATAATTGTGCATAAAGGGTGATCCGGTATATGGTTTATAAAATTTTAAAACTCGATTTTTACACGCTTCGCTTATTTTTGCAATTTGATTCGTTCTTGAATATTACAAACTTAATGTATAACTCGCTTGGTCTTTGATGTTTGGCCTTGACTCTCTCGACATGTCAAGCACTTTAAAATGCATTCTCGCAACGCGTCTCTTTTCATATTTGGCCACCAAAATGTCGCCATAAATCTTGATACATTTTTCAGACTTCTGGATGCATCGAATATCTCGAGTTATGAGCTTCGGTCAAGATTTCTTCTTTAACCTCTAGTACTGCTGGAACCCATATTCGTTCTTCAAATTCGTAAAACATTCCATCCAGATCAATCTTGTATTTCACCTCTTTTTCCTCAATCACAATTTTTCTAATTTTTCGCATTCCTCATCCCGCGGTTGAGCGTTCTTCACTTTATCCACCAAAGTTTGATTGGCTTCCATCTGGTAACATCTTTCATTGGAATGTCTTGGAAATTTGATTTCCAACTCTAACCTTGACATTGCTGTAATAAGCTCCTCCTTATTAGTTAACAACATCAACTTTTCCCGCCTTTCCTACTCAAGGCATCTCGCAACCACGCTTGCTTTGCACGGATGATAAAAGATCTCACAATCATAATCTTTTATCAGTTCCATCCATCTTCTTCGACGCATGTTCAGGTCCTTCTGTGTGAAAATATACTTTAGACTTTTATGGTCTGTGTAAATCTCACATTTTTCTTCGTAGAGATAATGTCTCCATATCTTCAGAGCAAACACAACTGCCGCCAACTCTAAATCATGAGTCGGATACCCTTTTTCATAATCTTTCAATTGTCTAGATGCATACGCGATGACCTTACCGTCTTGCATAAGGACACACCCTAATCCCTTGTGTGAAGCATCACTATACACAACAAAATTTCCTGTATTATCTGGTAATGACAACACAGGTGCCACACTTAGCTTCTTTTTTAATTCTTGCAAACTTTCTTCACACTTCTCCATCCAAACAAATTTTACAGATTTCCTCGTTAAATTTGTTAACGGAGTGGCAGTCATAGAGAAATCCTGGATAAACCATCTGTAATACTCTGGTAATCCCAAGAAGCTTCTCACTTCTGATGGAGTTCTCGGTTGTTCCCAATTTATCACAGCGCCAACCTTTGATGGATCCACTGAAATTCCATCCTTGTCAATTACGTGCCCAAGAAATTGTACACGTTCCAGCCAAAATTCACATTTAGAGAATTTCACATACAACTTTTCTTTTCTTAGCGTCTCCAGCGTTAGACGTAAATGTTCCACATGTTCCTCTTGAGTTTTAGAGTACACCAGAATATCGTCGATAAAAACCACCACATATTTGTCCAAAAATGGTTTAAACACCCTTTTCTTCAAATCCATGAATGCTGCAGGGGCGTTTGTCAAACCAAAAGACATCACCAAAAATTTGTAATGTCCATACCGAGTTGGAATGCCGCTTCAAAGACATCCTCCTTTCTTACCTTCAGGTTGATGGTACCCACTTCTCAAATCTATTTTCGAGAAATATCTAGCACCCTTCAATTGATCAAACAAGTCATCTATTCTCGGCAATGGATACTTGTTCTTAATAGTGACTTTATTTAACTCTCTATAATCAATGCAAAGACGCACTAACCCATCCTTCTTCTTTACGAATAACACCGGTGCTCCCCACGGTGACACACTCAGCTGAATGTATTTCTTGTCTAACAGCTCCTGTAGTTGTACCATCAGTTCTTTCATTTCCACCAGAGCCATTCTGTACGGGGCTTTTGATATCGGAGCGGTTCCTGGTGCTAAGTCAATCACGAACTTGATTTCTATCAGGTGGAAGTCCCGGCAAATCCTCGGAAACACATCCACAAATTCCCTAACCACTGGTATTTCTTCCAGCCAGCACCCTTCTTCTGAGTATCGACTATGTAAGCTAAATAACCCACACACATCGACTCAACAACTTTTTGGCATGCATAATCATCAGACATCTCATTTGTCTAAGCGATTTGCTACCATTAAATACTACCGATTTGAGTCATAAGGTTTACACATTTCTTTGGCAAGTCAATTATCGCTCCATAATTAAACAACCAATCCATTCCCAAAATAACGTCAAACTCTCCTACCGATCGAAATCAAATCTACCATCAAAATATTTCCTTAATGTTCACCCTACGTTCTTGTAGATACGAACCTAATAGAACTACTTCCTTATTCGTAATTTCTATGTTTAAAGGGAAATTCAATTCTTATAATACATAGCGTCAATATCATTGATCGGGATAATACCGACACCACATCCTTTGATTCACAATCATGTTGAAGGTTCGGTTGTGGGCTTATTTTTTGTTGTTGGTCCCACAATAGCCAACCTCCATTGCATTTCCTCTTGCTCCCATTTGTCTCAAGATCTCTTCTTGGGGCATTCACGAGCAAAGTGATCCTTGGATCCACACGTGAAGCAATTCTTCTTCAAGCTTGAGTGCAATTTAAATATGTGACCTTCCGGCTATAATTATTTACAAAACCTTATGAAACTTTCCGCACGTAGCACATGCTTGAACTTCTTATTTTGCTAGTTTCTTTCAACGATTTCCGGCTCCTCCATTCCCATTCCACTTCATCAAGGTTGCCATTTTACCGCTTGTTAGGTTTGTAATATTATTAATCAAATTAAACGTAAAATCGTAGTTTTAAAAATTTTACAAACCATATACCCGGATCACCCTTTATGCAATTATTAATTAAACGAAAAGATATGAAGAACAAACATACCCTTGAAGATCGACCTCGTACAAATCCTTTTCGCTCAACTTGAATCCACGGGTTTGGTTCCTTCCTTAGATCAACGTTAGCCACCCAAATGTTTGGCCTCTAGAGGTGATCCACCAAGGAAGAAGAAAATTCAAGAAGAAGGGTTGGTTGGCTAAACCCTAGTTTTTCTATCTCTATAGAAAAGGGGTACTCTCCCAACTATTGGAAATATTACGTATGTTGAAAAATCAACAACCCATACCCGCCCATAATAAGACTCCTCTTATTTATAGATGTGGGCAACCCACCTTAACAATTAAGGAATTGGGTTTTATTTAATTAATTAAATTCTTTTAATTAATTAAGCTCCCTAATCTTATTAGGGATAATTAATTAAACTCTTTTAATTAATTTAACCTCCTAATCTTATTAGGAATAAATGAGAGTACTTATATTAAATTAATTCCTAAACTCTTTTAGAAATTAAAATAATAATAATTGTAATAATATTAATAAGACTCCTCTTATTAATTTATATTTAATATTTCTAAAATATTAAATAATAATATTAAGCTATTTAATTTATTCTATCACCATAGATTAAATTAAATATACATAACATATATTATTACGATTATGCCATTAACTTCTTAAATAATTATTCTTCCTTTTATGGTGTGACCCTTTAGGTTCTCCATATTAAATAGGTTGTGAATAAATCAATTAGAACAATTCTAATCTTATTTAAATAAATAAATTAAACAATTAATTTATTTAAATAATATTTATTCTACAATAAGGATAAGCCTCCTAGCGATCAACGACTTTCCGGATAATATAGATTTCAACATTAATCATTAAAGAACCTTTGAGTAAATAGTTACCGCATAATTCAATCCTTCCACCATACAATGTCCCAATTAAATATAAGACATGGAATTATCTTTGTCAAGTCTTATTTTATTTAATTATATGTATTTCGACTCTTAAATGCACAACTCAAATAATGCAAATTAGAAACTCCTTTCTAATTTCATTCTCGCGCAAGCCAAGGACTCTTGGGTTGTCATTTATCGAATCACATAGGACATTTCTCTTCTTTTATTAGAAGTGGTAGATTCTTTATTGATCATACATTATCTCCATGTACAACTTATTATACCCAAGCATACCCTTTTGATATACCCTAAGGGTCTTAAGGAATAAGTCAAAGTATAACTCATCATACACAAGATACTATGATGATCTCAAGTCCAAGGATTACTCAGACTACTATCACTACAGAATTCCTATCGACAGCAAATAAAACTCCATTAGGTATTCCTTAGCGAGCCCACGCTCAAAGTGAACTTATTCTCTAATAAGCACCTACATACTTGCTTTAGTGTCTCCACACAAATGATCATGAGATCAATCATCCTCATCCAATGAGCAAGCAACGTATGTACCAATCTATCCGGATTCACTAATCCCCAATTTAGTAATCCAACGATTGGGAACTATTTTAGTTTTAAGCTTTCTAAGAATTTAGATCTCATTAGAATGATCATCATCATTATTCTAAAAGCATTGCTTAAAACTATGGGTTTATCACATATTATAAAACAAAGATCATGTAGATAATTAAAAGCCTTTAATAAATTAATACTTTTATTAATAAATGAATAAGATTGTTACAAAGTATATGCTTTATCATCAAATATGATTGGCTTGTGTGCATACTACTTTCAATCTCCCACTTGCACTAAAGCCAATCGTCATGGTATCTTATACTCTTCTTCTCTAAGTGACGATTATCCTCACATTGGATAAGCTTTAGTTAATGGATATGTAATGTTGTTCTTGAGAGTCCACTATCTCTATAGTGATTTCCCATCTTCAATGATTCTAATAATCAAATGAAAGTGCCACAACACATGTTTAGATCCAAGATGAGACTTAGGAACTATTCCTAGTTCTGTAATGAACTTTTAATCCAAACAATCAACTTGCAGCTTCATTTATAGCTATATACTTTGTCTTTATTACTAAACCAGCAACTCTTTGCTGTTTGGAACCTTTCCAATTCACTGCACCACCGTTCAAGATAACACTTTACCTTAAAGTGGATTTTCTGTCGTCTTGGTCTGTCTGAAAAACCTGAGTCTGTTAAGCCCTCTAGTTTTAATTAAGACCCACCATGGATATGATCACATCCTTAGTGCTGGTTAAGCACTTTAAGATGTTTTTCACTGACTCATAGTGAACTTCTCCAGAATATGACTGATCAACATCAGGTCTCGTACATTTCATTGCATACATGATTGTCACTCATGCGACCTCTCTTTTCAGGAGTCTGTGGGAACTATAAAGAGAGATACACTCCAAAGCTCATCAACATGAGACATCTCTTGGAGTTTGCCATGCTAAACGACTTTAGCATCAAATGAATATACGTTCCTTGGGTTAAGTCGAGCATCCTTTTAAATCTATCTATATAGATTTATATCCCCAAATAAGATACTCTTCCCAATCATTCATGGAGGAATGTTTAGACAACTTTATCTTTACTGATTATAGCATTGGTATGTAATTCCTCATCCGTAGTATATCAACATATAATACTAGAAATTTCATGGCGCGCCCCATCAACCCTTTTGTACACACTAGAAGTCTTACCTCATCGAATGTAACTCGGATCATCATCTTCTATGATGTGTACCTCATCATCATCATCCATGATGAATCCATACCTCCTAGGTATCTTTGGTACTATTCCGTATTTATTTATTTGTGGTACAATAGGTCTATCTATGAGTTCCTCTTATTTGACTTATAGTGTTTTGTGGTTCTTGAACTTTTCAAGATCTATTATCCTCCCACTAGCCCTTCAATGATAAACACCTTTATCTTAAAAGGCGTGCGTTGTTTCGTAACAAACACCTTTTGCTAAGCGAGGATTATAGAACATATACCCTAAACTTACTTTTAGGATGTCCCACAAATCGACACTTGTCAAATCTTGTCCCAAGCTTATCCTTTGAAACCTTTTCACATAAGTTGGACAAACCCTTATCTTAACATACTTAAGATTAGGAATCCTCCCCGTCCATAACTTTTATGGAATCTTGAAATGGATTTTGAGGTTACCTTTTCGTAGATATGCACCATTTCTAGGACATGATCCTAGAAGGATATTTGGAATGTCAGTAAAATCATTATGGACCGCACCACGTCCAACAAGGTATGATTTTACATTCAGATACATCAATCAATTATCACAGATCGGGATGTGTCCATTATGGGAAAACCATTTGAGATGATCTAGAAACTTATTGTAGATAAGTATTTATTCCTCGATCTAATCAAAAAATCTTAATACTTTTGCCAATTTGTTTCATTTTCAATTCTTTGAACCTTTCAAATAATTCACAATTGTATTCAAAGAAATACACACATTCAACTCTTTGAATGATCATCTCATTTTCTTATACTAGTTTGTTCAATTTATAAAATAATTTTTCACGTAAGTCAAGTATATAAAATTCATTAAGTAATATTCCAGTTCTATACAAAACATTATTATTATAAATAGAACAACAATTGTTCTTAATTATAATACCAAAAATTTTATTGTCCAACAATAAAATAGAAATAATATTTCTAACAAGAACTAGAATACAATAACAACTTATTGACTTAATAGATTTTCCTGTAGGCATTACTAAACTATAAGTTTCTATGGCTAATGCAGCAAACTTTGCTTCATTTTCCACACATAGGATTACTTATATTTGTTTAGCTTTCTACTTCTGCTTGGTCCCTTCATAAATCTATATTTATGATAACCAAAGTCGGTATCCAATACCCAAGTAGAACCTTGACTTAAAGAAAAATTAATTTTAAATTATGAACAAAATTGTATTTGTAACTGAAACTTCATTAAGTTTCTTTGGTTAGCCTCTACAAGATGCTTCTCGCAGTTTCTTTCCAGTGTCCAGGCTTATTGTTGTGGAAGCAAGCTCCTTTGCTATCCATATCAGTTTTGTTCTTATTATCCTTTGTTTACGCTTTCATTTACCTTCTTTGAATCGTTCTTCTTTTCAGAAGATCCTTTGGCCCCTACCAGTAAGACTTGATCTTTCTTGGTTGGAAAGTGACTCTCAACATTTTTCAATATGTTAAGCAAATCGTGAGGTCGATATCTAGCTTGTTCATATGAAAATTCACAACAATTTTGAAAGGAGTCAGGGAATGAGTGCAAGATCAAATCTTGGCTCAACTCTCCATCCATAACAAAACCAGTGTCCTAATTGATCAATCAAATTGATTATGTTAAGAACCTTTTTATTCATGCTATTTATAGTGCCATTGGCCATTCTAGATCGGAAGAGCTCCTTAGATATCTCGATATCTATCGGCCCTACTTTCCTCACCATCAACTACTTGATGTGCGGGGAGTATAGTAAGAGCATCCATAGTTTCATGTCGTATCAAGCTCGTTTACTCATGGATGCGAGCATGATTCATCGAGCTAATTGTGTGCATCATCTTGCCACTTTCTAAAAGTAGCAATATCTTCCTCGAGGCATTGTCGCAACCATTGCGAGGATAGTATTAAGGACATAAGATAGCTTTTCACTATGAGAACTATTCTCAAATTCCTTAACCAATCCGCTTAATAATTGATTCGATTAATTTAGCATTTAATATGCTTCGCAAATGATAGTAATTTTAGACATTGTAAAATTTTGTAAATGAATTTGTAATTAACAACATTTTAACATACATTCTTTTATTAATTACCAAAATAATTTAGGTCTTGTTTTAAATTGGTATCTCCCACTATTTTCTTCAAACTATATTACCTCTCACTTATATAGTTCTAAGAAAATCTAATTAAAGATTTGCTAGTGGAATAAGGATCCCATTTCAAATGTATATAGCCTTGTGGTGACACAACAAACTACTATATAAATAAATAGGTAGACAACTCTTGTCAATTACATCAACTATGCAACTCCTTGTATTTTGCCTCTTAGATTATTTTGATCAAGTGGTGGCACATCAGAATCAAAATTATCCAAGTTAAGTCCGACCTAGCACTCCATATATTCAAAAAGAAAAATATCATCCTTGTGGTGACACAACAAAACAATATTGTTCAATTTTCTTTATAAGCATCAAATGTGATAAATTAACATCTTAAATACTTAATACTTGCCTTGTGGTGACACAACAAACTCATATTAAATATTTAATACTCTATTAATTTTATCATGTGTAGAAGGCGACGTTCGATATTCCAAATATCTTTGAACGCTTAGGACTTAATATAAAAAATTGAGGGGTTTGTTATTAATTTGTCTCATCTTGTTTAGCCAGCATGCACATATATATATAAAATACGCGTATATTAATTAACATACGAAGCATGTTTGCATAATATATATATATATATATAGTATAAGCATGCACATATAGAATACTATATTCTACCCGGATTGATTATGGACTTTTATTCTAGTTTGGTTCACTAGAGCCACCAAGTGAACCAAAAGGTCAAACCCTAGGGGTGCAAGAAATAATATTTAAATATAACTATTACATTTAAACCCGGGCTCCATTACAAACGGGTCTTCAAGCGCTCCTTGTCCCTTGATCTCTAATTCTTCAAAATTAATTCTAAATATTCCTATTACATAACTATTTTAAAATAAATAGAAACCTTGATCGTGATCAAGGGAAGTACATAGGAGGAGATAGAATTTACATTAAGAAAAATTAGAAGACGAGGTCTGTGAACCCCATTTAATAAAACCCATACATTCATGCATCCAACTAAAATAAATCCAATCGCATTGGTCAATAGTCCATAATCAATCCCATTTATTATCATACACATCACCATATGCATCAATAAATAACATTCATCTCATGAATAATAAACATTTAATATATATATTGATATCATTTAATGGGCAACTTTAGTTAGTATAAAATCTATTTTTGAATAAAAATAAACTCCTTTATTTAAATCCAAATTTAAATCAAAATAAAACTATTTTATTTTAATTTATCCAATTTTGAATAAAATAAATTATTTTATTTTAATCAAAATCTTTAATCAAAATAAACTCCTTTATTTTAATTAATTATGGAATCCAATTCCATGTAAAAAAAAATCTTTAATTAAAATAAACTCTTTTATTTTAATTAATTATGGAATCCAATTCCATGTAAAAAAAACTTTTATTAAAGGAAACACGGATTATCTTTTCCTATTCACAAATAAACTCCTTTATTTTGAATAATATGAAATCTTATTTCATATTTAAATAAACTCCTTTATTTAAGGAAACATGGATTCTCTTTCCTATTCACAAATAAACTCTTTTATTTTGAATAATATGAAATCTATTTCATATCTAAATAAACTCCTTTATTTAAGGAAACAATAGAATCCAATTTCAACTCCAATTAGTTATCATGGAATCAAATTCCAACTCTAATTAGTTAGCATGAAATTCTAATTTTAAAATTAAAATAAATCTTATATTTTAATATTAAAATAAATCTTTTATTTTAAGATTAAAATAATCTTTTATTTTAATAATAAAATAATTAAAACATATTATATATATATATATTACCGTAATTATTTTATATATATTTATTTTCATATTATATATATTCGGTAATTATATATATATATATATATATAACATGGCAGCGTGTTTCCTTTTTTTTTTTTTTTAATTGCGCATACACCACTTGCAAGCTGCACGCCTTGAAAACCGTGCGCACTTCATTTTTTTTTTTTTTTTTTTTTTTTTTTTTTTTATAAAACCTGTTAACTTTGTGCTGCTGATTTCTCCATATGGCTGGTCACGTTTTTTTTTCACCTGCTGATTAGATTTCCGTGTACTGTTATGTGAATCCTGTAGCTTAGTTCCTTCCGTGCAATCTAGCATACACTTGACCACCAGCCACGTTATATGACCACCAGCCATGTTAAAAATCAAGTATTAAATTCCGTGCGTAACATCATATGACCACCAGCCACGTTAACTGACTAATCAGGCAGCGAATTCGGTTTTTTTTTTTAATTTTTTTAATTTTAATAAATTTTATACAATAAAATTATGCCCAATTAAATTGTTCTAAACACATATCAATATATAAATTAAAACAATTAATAATTTGTATAAAGGTTTGGCTCTGATGCCACCGTTAGGTTTGTAATATTCATATTGCGGCAATCAAATTGCAAAATAATGCTAAGCGTGTAAAAATCGAGTTTAAAAAATTTTACAAACCATATACCCGGATCACCCTTTTATGCACAATTATTAATTAAACGAAAAGATATGAAGAATAAATCATACCTTGAAGATCGAGCTTCCTCGTGTACAAGTTCACCTCCAATCCTTTTCGCTCAACTTGAATCCACCGGGTTTGGTTCCTTCCTTTGATCAACGTTAGCCACCCAAATGTTTGGCCTCTAGAGGTGATCCACCAAGGAAGAAGAAAATTCAAGAAGAAGGGTTGGTTGGCTAAACCCTAGTTTTTCTATCTCTATAGAAAAGGGGTACTCTCCCAACTATTGGAAATATTACGTATGTTGAAAAATCAACAACCCATACCCGCCCATAATAAGACTCCTCTTATTTATAGATGTGGGCAACCCACCTTAACAATTAAGGAATTGGGTTTTATTTAATTAATTAAATTCTTTTAATTAATTAAGCTCCCTAATCTTATTAGGGATAATTAATTAAACTCTTTTAATTAATTTAACCTCCTAATCTTATTAGGAATAAATGAGAGTACTTATATTAAATTAATTCCTAAACTCTTTTAGAAATTAAAATAATAATAATTGTAATAATATTAATAAGACTCCTCTTATTAATTTATATTTAATATTTCTAAAATATTAAATAATAAATATTAAGCTATTTAATTTATTCTATCACCATAGATTAAATTAAATATACATAATATATTATTACGATTATGCCATTAACTTCTTAAATAATTATTCTTCCTTTTATGGTGTGACCCTTTAGGTTCTCCATATTAAACCAGGTTGTGAATAAATCAATTAGAACAATTCTAATCTTATTTAAATAAATAAATTAAACAATTAATTTATTTAAATAATATTTATTCTACAATAGGATAAGCCTCCCTAGCGATCAGCGACTTTCCGGATAATATAGATTTCAACATTAATCATTAAAGAACCTTTGAGTAAATAGTTACCGCACAATTCAATCCTTCCACCATACAATGTCCCAATTAAATATAAGACATGGAATTATTTGTCAAGTCTTATTTTATTTAATTATATGTATTTCGACTCTTAAATGCACAACTCAAATAATGCAAATTAGAAACTCCTTTCTAATTTCATTCGCCGCCAAGGACTACATGGGTTGTCATTTATCGAATCACATAGGACATTTCTCTTCTTTTATTAGAAGTGGTAGATTCTTTATTGATCATACATTATCTCCATGTACAACTTATTATACCCAAGCATACCCTTTGATATACCCTAAGGGTCTTAAGGAATAAGTCAAAGTATAACTCATCATACACAAGATACTATGATGATCTCAAGTCCAAGGATTACTTTCAGTATTACTATCACTACAGAATTCCTATTGACAGCAAATAAAACTCCATTAGGTATTCCTTAGCGAGCCCGCGTTCAATTGAACTTATTCTCTAATAAGCACCTACATACTTGCTTTAGTGTCTCCACACAAATGATCATGAGATCAATCATCCTCATCCAATGAAGCAAGTTAACATATGTACCAATCTATCCCGGATTCACTAATCCCCAATTTAGTAATCCAACGATTGGGAACTATTTTAGTTTTAAGCTTTCTAAGAATTTAGATCTCATTAGAATGATCATCATAATTATTCTAAAAGCATTGCTTAAAACTATGGGTTTATCACATATTATAAAAAAAGACATCATGTAGATAATTAAAAGCCTTTAATAAATTAATACTTTTTATTAATAAATGAATAAGATTGTTACAAAGTATATGCTTTATCATCAAACATGATTGGCTTGTGTGCATACTACTTTCACCGTTACCACCACTCTTAGCTTCACCTTCACTTTTCTTCTTTCTCTGCTCTTGATTATGCTTTGTTACTGCCTCGCCTCCACTTTCAGTGAGAATCGCCTTCTCCATCACTGTTATAAATGTCTTCAATTGGAACAGGGAAACCCTACTGTACAACAAGGGTTTTAGTCCTTGCTCAAACCTCTTTGCCTTGCGCACGTCTGTGCTGACCTGATATGGCGCAAACCTCGCCAACTCGTTGAATTTCACAGCATACTCCGACACTGTCATCGTTCCCTGCTTCAACTCCAAAAACTAAACCTCTAGCTGACTCTTCGAACTCTCAGGGAAATAAGTCTCGAAGAACAGCTCCTTAAACCTATCCCAGGTCATTACTCCTAGTCCTTCCCGAGTCTTGTTGGCCTGCCACCAATAGCTAGCCTCCTCCTTCAACATAAACGTTGTAAAAGCAGTCTTCTGATTCTCCTCTACCCTAGCAACATCAAAAACCTTCTCAATTTCCATGATCCAAGTCTGTGCTTCAACTGGGTTCATGGACCCACAGAATTCTGGTGGTCCAACCGCCTTGAAGTCCTTAAACGTAGCACCTTGGTTCTCAGGTTAATTCTGCGGTTGATTTTGCAGTTCACCTGTCAGTAACGTCACCAACTGCTGAACGGGGTTAGTTTCAGCACTATCGTTGTTGGTTCCTTCAGCGGTTCTCTGACGGGGTGGTTGACATCTTGGAGGCATTTTATGTTAAAAATACACTCATTAGATTATTACTCAACTCTTTCAAGTAATTTCTACTTAGCTTGCCCCCATGAAAGTAATCATTCCATAACACATAACACTTCGGATAAAGAAAATAATATCTTTTATTCAAAACTTCTTTGAAAACATCATATCAATAGCATCACTGCTATTTACATTATTTTCCTGAACTACTAAAGTTTCAGGACATCATCATCATATCCCATAGGTTGCATAACACTTGGGACTAACAAATTATTTATCATAACATAACTCAAGTACACTCCCTATGATGTCCTATTAAGATATTGCAAGGCCTTACGACGCTCTTCTTCCAAAACTCGGAACATGGTCCGACGGTCCAGTATGAACAAGGGTAGCGTCTCGAACTGAATTGGATAACCCATGACCCGATCTTGAGCTCGGTTGATCGCGATGTTGAACACGTTATCCATTTCTTCCATCTTCCTTCTCTTCGTTTGTGCGTCTCTCTTTGCTATTTCGGCTTGTTGATAAGCTTCACTGTACGCGTCTTCGACTCTTGCCCTTTTTGCAGATTCTTCTCTCAACTTGCTCTTCAACTCTGCAACCTCTGCTCTCATTTGATCGTTCTCTTCTTCAGTGTGAACTAGCTTCTCTTCAACATTGTTCAGTCGTTCTTCTCGATCCTGAATCTCGTCGTCCTTCTGTTCCAACGAAGTCTATTGTTCAGCTACTATCTCTTGCAATTCCTCAACAGTATCTTGAAATTCCACGTTGCGGTCATACACCTCATCGTATATACGGCCAGCTATCAAGTTAAGTGGAATCCTTTCCTCCTCGTCTTCTTCATCCATCTGCGGCAGTTCCACGAGATCTTCCTCATCTGTTTCTACATCACCATCATCATCCTCGACCACTGCGAGTAATGGAGCTGACTCTCGTGGAAGCAGTTGTTCCCAAACCACTTGAATATCACGAGATTCCTCCTCTCTAGGCATCTGAGGTCCTTCCTCCCTAGCCTGACTGGATTCTCCGACATTAGTCATCTTGACAACATGATTTTTAAGTTTTAGTTATTAATCATCACTGCTCGACTCTCACGAGCACATAAGTTGTAAGCACATAAACACATAAGTGTTTTATTACTTTCTCCTTGAAACTCGATAATAGTTTATCATCACTATCTTCTCGAAGGTTACTTCCTAAGGCTTTTCCCCCACCTAAGGTTCATAACCTAAGGCTCTGATACCAACCTGTGACACCCCCAAATCCAGGTACTTCATTCCCACAGAATTTGGTGTTCACTTAATCAAACATTCATATCTAACTACCCAATCACAATAAAACTGGATAAATAAAACCTTTCCCATTAAAGGGTTACATAATAAAATCTCCCAGGTTATCTAACCTTTAATTATAATCATTCAAATGCGAAAATTAAATAAACTTCATTAAAACCGAGTCTAAGATCATCATAATAAAAGTCTAAGATCATCATAATAAAAATCTAACATCTCAATCAACGTAAAATTACAAGTCTTCATCACTTGCACATTTTTCCCTTTCCTTTACTAGACGAAGGTTCATCTACCTTCTCTTCTTTAGCTGCAATGAGTTTTAAAATATGCAGGAGTGAGCAAAATAATTGCTCACTGGATACAATATGAAATCAACAAGAGTATAGTAATAATAACTGCCAATAATAGGCTCATCAACAATGAATAGTACTTTATCATCAATAATCGTAAACCGAAATCCAAAATGTAGAATAAATATAAGCGAGGGTCATAAGACCATGAACTATGTCCACGAGCTATGAGTAATCTTTCAACTCCAACTTTAACAAATATAAGACTATAAGGACTCCTTGTACTTTGGGGGATCACCCTTCGTACCATGTATTGTGCATTAAACATTTAACGCTACGCGTAAGTTAACCCCTAATAATAACATTAGGGTTGTTCATCTCGATATTTAGAGTACAAGTCCGCACCAAAAGGAAGTTTGGTTTGGATAAGCTTTCGTGGTAATTTGAATTAAACGAACATCAACTAAGGATTAGTTGAATGAAACCAAGAACATTTCACTATAGAATAATCGTGATTGAATCAATCATAGTAAACTAAAGTCATGCTTTAGGAATAATCTAAGAGCATACAATTTGAATAACTATAACACCTTGCTTGAACAATACTAAGCCAAGGTTAATTAGAATTAAATACTAAGCATGCATAACAATTTGATCGATAAAAATGTTCAACATTAGAATATATAAATTTGCATGCTAAACAACAAGTTAAATACAAGAATAACTTGCTCAAGAATAACTTACATCATTATATCATAATCGAATTGAAAACCATAATTAGTTCAACAAGATAAAGGATTAGAAAAACTTGCTCAAAGAAAATTTAAGCGATTGCACAATTCTAAAAGTAGAGTTAAAGAACTTGCTCAATTTAAAACGAATGTTTAGAAAACTTGCATCATTCATAAGGTAATCGAATTGAAACAATAAATAGTTCAACAATATAAAGAATTAGAAATCTTGCATTATTATATTGGAAACAATAATTGATTCCAATTACAAAAGTAGAGTTAGAGAACTTGCCTTTTTCGTAGGCTAAACCAAATCAATACGAATCATAATATCCTATAAACATATGTCATCATTACATAATTAGTCATTACCATCTTACAAACATAACTAAGTACGTTCATCATTTAAAATTGGATTTTTAATCACATAATCGAGTTATAACATAAATTAATTGTTAATAACATTCTTATTCATAGTATAGATATACTAAAATCAACATTTAGCAGTCCTACTATCATCACATAACTTTTCTTAAAATTTCGTGTACAAAAAGTACATTGTCGAGATTATTCTCGCCAACTCATTTGCACGCGGGCACGATTTTACATGTGGGTCACGCCATGGCGTGAGTAACGGCTTCTTGTTGGTATGATGAGTATGGTGCACATGGCGTGGTTCTCGTTAATTGTGGTGCGAAAACTACTATCTTGGCGCCAGATACTGACGCGAAACTACGATCTCGGTCCGACACGTTTGACGGCAATAAAGACAGAAAAAGCCAATTTTGGCCTATAAGTTCGTTTCTAACAGACTGATTTGCATATAATTCATACAAAACTTCATGTAAACATAATTCAAGAATTCCTAACATGTTTCTATCCATACAACAACATAAACAACAAATTTAGCACATTCAATTTCACTATTTTTGATAAAAACTCACTTTTTGATATTTCAATGAAAATCAACACTGTAAATTTTGTTTTTCAACCAAAACCACTAATTCAAAGTGTCTTTATCAATGATTATACATACTCTAACAAATTAAACGTTTAATTTATCAATTAAACCACTAATTCACCCTTAATTTCTACTTTAAGCTAAACAATATATTTTCATAAAAACTCTCTGTAAAAACATTTTCTTCACAAATTACATATATATCATCAATTCATTGATTATAATCATATATAACCTATGAAAATAACTTTACAACAATGGTTTATCATATGAACACACATAAAATCAACAATTATCCTATCACAAGAATTTCACAGAGAAAAATAGGAGAAGGGAAAGGTAAAGGAAATAGGAGAATACCTTAATTGTAGAAGATGATGGTTATCCCTTTTTATTATCAAACCTTTTTTCCCCAATTCTTTTCTCAATTCTCTAACCTTCCTTCCTCTCTTCTTTTCTTCTTCTTCTGTTCTTCTTCTTCCTCTGTGTTTTTGTTTTTCTTCCTAACTCTAGAGCATACTAACAACTAACGTATATAGCATATAATATATATATTAATTATATAATATAACTCTAATTTACTGACTTCAGTTACTTATTTTGAAAACCAAAAGCCATAAGGCTTGTTTGGCTAGCCACTAACAAAATAACCCATTAATCCTAACACCTTGTTTGGTAAAACTCAAATAAATTAAAGACTTAATAGACCTTAGGCCTTGTTTGGCAAAACTGAATTAAAACTCCTTTAAGTTATTTTAGTAACTCCTTTATAACAAGGTTATTTGTCACACATTAATTTAATTAAATTAATCATAATAACAATTTATTAAATCACTTCATCACATAAATCAATACCACAAAATTATAATTTTCTATATAATTATAACTTTATTTAATCAAATAACACATCCTTTTAAATTTACAAATTCCATTAAAAAGAATAGTAATTCAATTAATCAAAATTCTCTAACTTAATAATTAAATTAAATTAGCAAAATAATTAATTTTCCTTAATTATTTATTTAACAAATAATTAACCACATCAATTCAAATTTGAACAATTATTTATTCAACAATAAACACATCCATTAAATATTTAAATAATTCAATAAATATTTAATATAACAATGAAAATTCTAGAATGTTACACAAGGTGTTAGGTTTGTAATATTCATGAACGCAATCAAATTGCAAAAATAAGCGGAAACGTGGAAAATCAGAGTTTTAAAAATTTTACAAACCATAAACCCAGATCACCCTTTATGCACAATTATTAATTAAACGAAAAGATAAAGAATAAAATCATACCCTTGAAGATCCGAACTTCCTCAGGTACAAGTTCACCTCCAATCCTTTTCGTGTTCAACTTGAATCCACCGGGATTGGTTCCTTCCTTTGATCAACATTAGCCACCCAAATGTTTGGCCTCTAGAGGTGATCCACCAAGGAAGAATAAGAATTCAAGAAGATGGGTATTTGGCTCAAACCCTAGTTTTCTATCTCTATAGAAAATGAGCGTACTCTCCAACTATTGGAAATTATTACGTATATTTGATATCTGATATAAGACTCCTCTTATAAAGATATCAGGTAACCTTATTTAATAAAAATAAGGTATTATTTAATTAAACTCTTTTTAATTAAATGGGCTCCCTAATCTTATTAGGGATAATTAATTAAACTCCTTTAACTAATTTTCCATCCTAATCCTATTAGGAATAAATGAGAGTACTTATATTAAATTAATTCCTAAACTCTTTTAGAAATTAAAATAATAATAATTGTAATAATATTAATAAGACTCCTCTTATTAATTTATATTTAATATTTCTAAAATATTAAATAATAAATATTAAGCTATTTAATTTATTCTATCACCATAGATTAAATTAAATATACTTAACATATTATTCGATTATGCCATTAACTTCTTAAATAATTATTCTTCCTTTTATGGTGTGACCCTTTAGGTTCTCCATATTAAGCAGGTTGTGAATAAATCAATTAGAACAATTCTAATCTTATTTAAATAAATAAATTAAATAATTAATTTATTTAAATAAATAATATTTATTCTCAATAGGGATAAGCCTCCCTAACGATCAACGACTTTCCGGATAATATAGATTTCAACATTAATCATAAAAGAACCTTTGAGTAAATAGTTACCGTACAATTCAATCCTTCCACCATACAATGTCCCAATTAAATATAAGACATGGAATTCTTTGTCAAGTCTTATTTTATTTAATTATATGTATTTCGACTCTTAAATGCACAACTCAAATAATGCAAATTAGAAACTCCTTTCTAATTTCATTTCTCGCCGCCAAGGACTCTTGGGTTGTCATTTATCGAATCACATAGGACATTTCTCTTCTTTTATTAGAAGTGGTAGATTCTTTATTGATCATACATTATCTCCATGTACAACTTGTTATACCCAAGCATACCTTTGATATACCCTAAGGGTCTTAAGGAATAAGTCAAAGTATAACTCATCATACACAAGATACTATGATGATCTCAAGTCCAAGGATCACTTGTACTACTATCACTACAGAATTCCTATTGATGAGCAAGTAAAACTCCATTAAGTATTCCTTAGCGAGCCACGTTCAATTGAACTTATTCTCTAATAAGCACCTACATACTTGCTTTAGTGTCTCCACACAAATGATCATGAGATCAATCATCCTCATCCAATGAGCAAGTTAACGATGTACCAATCTATCCGGATTCACTAATCCCCAATTTAGTAATCCAATGATTGGGAACTATTTTAGTTTTAAGCTTTCTAAGAATTTAGATCTCATTAGAATGATCATCATCATTATTCTAAAAGCATTGCTTAAAACTATGGGTTTATCACATATTATAAAACAAAGATCATGTAGATAATTAAAGCCTTTAATAAATTAATACTTTTTATTAATAAATGAATAAGATTGTTACAAAGTATATGCTTTATCATCAAACATGATTGGCTTGTGTGCATACTACTTTCAATCTCCCACTTGCACTAAAGCCAATCGTCATGGTATCTCATACTCTTCTTCTCTAAGTGGCGATTATCCTGCTTACGTTGGATAAGCTTTAGTTAATGGATATGTAATGTTGTTCATGAGAGTCCACTATCTCTATAGTGATTTCCCATCTTTCAATGATTCTAATAATCAAATGAAAGTGCCACAACACATGTTTAGATCCAAGGCGAGACTTAGGAACTATTCCTAGTTACGTAATGAACTTTTAATCCAAACAATCAACTTGCGACTTCATTTATAGCTATATACTTTGTCTTTATCACTAAACCAAAGAACTCTTTCTTTGTTTGGAACCTTTTCAATTCTTTGCACCAATTGTTCAAGATAACGCTTTACCTTAAAGTGGATTTTACGTCATCTTGGTGCATCTGAAAAACTTGAGTCTGTTAAGCCCTCTAGTTTTAATTAAGACCCACCATGAATATGATCATATCCTTAGTGCCGGTTAAGCACTTTAAGATGTTTTTCACTGACTCATAGTGAACTTCTCCATAATATGACTGATCAACATCAGGTCTCGTACATTTCATTGCATATATGATTGTTACTCATGCGATCTCTCTTTTCAGGAATCTGTGGGGACTATAAAGAGAGATACACTCCAAGGGCTCATCAACATGAGACATCTCTTGGAGTTTGCCATGCTAAACGACTTTAGCATCAAATGAATATACGTTCCTTGGGTTAAGTTGAGCATCCTTTTAAATCTATCTATATAGATTTATATCCCCAATTAAGATACTCTTCCAAATCATTCATGGAGGAATGTTTAGACAACTTTATCTTTACTGATTGTAGCATTGGTATGTCATTCCTTATCCGTAGTATATCAACATATAGTATTAGGAATGTCACGATGCTCCAATCGACCTTTTTTGTACACACTAGAAGTCTTACCTCATCGAATGTAACTCGGATCATCATCTTCTATGACGTGTACCTCATCATCATCATCCATGATGAATCCATACCTCCTAGTTATCTTGGTACTATTCCGATTTACGATTGATTTGTGGTACAATAGGTACATCTACGAGTTCCTCTTATTTGACTTATAGTGTTTTGTGGTTATTGAACTCTACAAGATCTATTATCCTTCCACTAGCCCCTTCAATGATAAACACCTTTATCTTAGAAAGCGTGTTTTCGTAACAAACACCTTTTGCTAAGAGAATTATAGAACATATACCCTAAACTTACTTTAGGATGTCCCACAAATCAGTACATGTCAAATCTTGTCCCAAGCTTATCCTTGAAACCTTTTCACATAAGTTGGACAACCCTTATCTTAACATACTTAAGATTAGGAATCCTCCCCATCCATAACTTTTATGGAGTCTTGAAATTTGGATTTTGAGGTTACCTTTTCGTAGATATGTAGCCATTTCTAGGACATGACCCTAGAAGGATCTTTGGAATGTCGATAAAATCATTATGGATCGCACCATGTTCAAATAGGTACAATTTTTCCTTTCTGATACATCAATCAATTATTATGTATCGAGAGGCGTCCATTATGAGAAAACCATTTGAGATGATCTAGAAACTTATTGCACAAGTATTTATTCCTTGATCTAATCAAAGAATCTTAATACTTTGCCAATTTGTTTCACTTACAATTCTTTGAACCTTTCAAATAATTCACACTTGTATTTCAACAAATACATACATTAAACTCTTTGAATGATCATCTCCTTTTCTTATACTAGTTTGTTCAATTTGTAAAATAATTTTCACGTAAGTCAAGTATACTAAATCCATTAAGTGATATTCCAGTCCTATACAAAACATTATTATTATAAATAGAACAACAATTGTTCTTAAATATAATACCAAAGATGTCATTGTCCAACAATAAAATGGAAATAATGTTTCCAACTAGAACTGGAATACAATAACAACTTATTGACTTAATAGACTTGCCCGTAGGCATTGCTAAACTATAAGTTTCTATAGCTAATGTAGCAACCTTTGCTTCATTTCCCACACATAAGATTATTTATCTTTGTTTAGCTTTCTACTTCTGCTTGGTCCCTTCATAAATCTATATTTATGATAACCAAAGTCGGTATCCAATACCCAAGTAGAAAATTTACTTAAAGAAAAAAAAAATTATTTCAATCATGAAAAAACTGTATTGTAACCGAAACTTCACTAAGCTTCTTTGGTTAGCCTCTGCAAGATACTTCTCGCAGTTTCTTTCCAGTGTCCAGGCTTATTGTAGTGGAAGCAAACTCCTTTGCTATCCGTATCAGTTTTGTTCTTATTATCCTTTGTTTTTTTTTTTTTTGCCTTTCTATATACCTTCTTTGAATCGTTCTTCTTTTCAGAAGATCCTTTGGCCCCTACCAGTAAGACATAGTCTTTCTTGGTTGGAAAGTGACTCTCAACATTTTTCAACATGTTAAGCAAATCAGCAAAGCTGATATCTAGCTTGATCATATGAAAAATTCACAACAATTGTGAAAGAAGTCCGGGAGTGAGTGCAAGATCAAATCTTGGCTCAACTCTCCATCCATGACAAAATCCGTTGTCCTAATTGATCAATCAAATTGATAATGTTAAGGACTTTTATCATCTTTGTAGTCATCGGTCATTCTAGATCGGAAGAGCTCCTTAGATATCTGATATCTATCAGTCATACTTTCCTCACCATCAACTACTTGATGTGCAGGAATATAGTAAAAGCATCCATAGTTTCATGCTGACGCTGAAGCTCGTTACTCATGGATGCGAGCATGATGCATTGAGCCAACTGTGCATCATCTTGCCACTTTCTAAAAGTAGCAATGTCTTCCTCAGAGGCATTGTCTGCAACCATTGCAGGGATAAGCGTATTAAGGATATAAGATAGCTTTTCAGCTATGAGAACTATTCTCAAATTCCTTAACCAATCATTTATTTTGATGCAAGTTAATTTAGCATCTAATATGCTTTGCAGTGATAGTAATTTTAGACATTGTAAAATTCTGTAAATGAATTTGTAATTAACAACATTTTAACATACATTCTTTTATTAATTACCAAAATAAATTAGGTCTTGTTTTAAATTGGTATCTCCCACTATTTTCTTCAAACTATATTACCCTCACTTATATAGTTCGGCAAAAATCGATTAAAGATTTGCTAGTGAGAATAAGGATCCCATTTCAAATGTATATAGCCTTGTGGTGACACAACAAACTATATATAAATAAATAGGTAGACAACTTTTGTCAATTACATCAACTATGCAACTCCTTGTATTTTGCCTCTTAGATTATTTTGATCAAGTGGTGGCACATCAAGAATCAAAATTATCCAAGTTAAGTCCGACCTAGCACTCCATATATTCAAAAAAGAAAAATATCATCCTTGTGGTGACACAACAAAACAATATTGTTCAATTTTCTTTATAAGCATCAAATGTGATAAATTAACATCTTAAATACTTAATACTTACCTTGTGGTGACACAACAAACTCATATTAAATATTTAATACTCTATTAATTTTATCATGCTAGAAGGCGACGTTCGATATTCCAAATATCTTTGAAGCGCTTAGGACTTAATATAAAAGTTGAGGGTTTGTTATTAATTTGTCTCATCTTGTTTAAATAGCGCACATATATATATAAAATACGCATCATATTAATTAACATGCGAAGCATGTTTGCATAATATATAATATATATAGTATAAGCATGCACATATAGAATACTATATTCTACCCGGATTGATTATGGACTTTTATTCTAGTTTGGTTCACTAGAGCCACCAAGTGAACCAAAAGGTCAAACCCTAGGGTGCAAGAAATAATATTTAAATATAACTATTACATTTAAACACAGGCTCCATTACAAAGCGGGTCTTCAAGCGCTCCTTGTTCCTTAATCTCCAATTCTTCAAAATTAATTCTAACTATTCCTATTACAAAACTATTTAAAATAAATAGAAACCTTGATCGTGATCGAGGGAAGTACATAGGAGGAGATAGAATTTACATTAAGAAAAATTAGAGAAGGCGAGGTACATGCAGACCCCATTTAATAAAACCCATACATTCATGCATCCAACTAAAATAAAATCCAATCACATTGGTCAATTGTCCATAATCAATCCCATTTATTATCATACACATCACCATATGCATCAATAAATAACATTCATCTTATGAATAATAAACATTTAATATATATATATATATATTGATATCATTTAATGGACAAATTTAGTTAGTATAAAATCTATTTTTGAATCAAAATAAACTCCTTTATTTTAATCCAAATTTAAATCAAAATAAAACTATTTTATTTTAATTTATCCAATTTTGAATAAAATAAACTATTTTATTTTAATCAAAATCTTTAATCAAAATAAACTCCTTTATTTTAATTAATTATGGAATCCAATTCCATGTAAAAAAAATTATTAAAGGAAACACGAATTCCTTTCCTATTCACAAATAAACTCCTTTATTTTGAATAATATGAAATCTTATTTCATATTTAAATAAACTCCTTTATTTAAGGAAACACGGATTTTCTTTTCCTATTCACAAATAAACTCCTTTATTTTGAATAATATGAAATCTTATTTCATATCTAAATAAACTCCTTTATTTAAGGAAAGATCAATTTCAACTCCAATTAGTTATCATGGAATCCAATTCCAACTCTAATTAGTTAGCATAAAATTCTAATTTTAAAATTAAAATAAACACTTTTATTTTAATATTAAAATAAACCTTTATTTTAAAATTAAAATAACTTTTATTTTAATAATAAAATAATTACGATTATATATTATATATATAATACGGTTTGCAATATATATCTATATATATATTAAAAAAAACGCATGAGGACATCCTTTTGTTAATTCTAACTGACAATATATATATATATATATATATATATATATATATATATATATATATATATATATATATATCATGAATGAAACAAACTATACAAACATTCCTTTTTAATTCCGTGCTTGTCCTTTTAAAAAAAAAATTGGCAGAATAGCAGCTTTGTGTAGGAAACATAAATATTAATAATCCATTAGCCTTGATTTCCGTGCTGCTAATGATGACATCTGGAATGCAGTACTCGACCACCACTTCACTCAGCAGGATGAACATGCTAGCCACGTTATATATATATATATATATATATATATATATATATATATATATTAATAACGTGATTCGTTTTTTTTTTTTTTTTTTTAATTTTATACAATAAAATTATGCCCAATTAAATTGTTCTAAACATATATCAATACACATATCAAATTAAAACAATTAATAATTCGCATAAAGGTTTGGCTCTGATGCCACTGTTAGGTTTGTAATATTCATATGCGCAATCAAATTGCACAAATTAAGCGGAAGCGTGTAAAAATCAGAGTTTTAAAAATTTTACAAACCATAAACCCGGATCACCCTTTATGCACAATTATTAATTAAACGAAAAGATAAAGAATAAAATCATACCCTTGAAGATCCGAGCTTCCTCAGGTACAAGTTCACCTCCAATCCTTTTCGTGTTCAACTTGAATCCACCGGGTTTGGTTCCTTCCTTTGATCAACATTAGCCACCCAAATGTTTGGCCTCTAGAGGTGATCCACCAAGGAAGAATAAGAATTCAAGAAGATGGGTATTTGGCTCAAACCCTAGTTTTCTATCTCTATAGAAAATGAGCGTACTCTCCAACTATTGGAAATTATTACGTATATTTGATATCTGATATAAGACTCCTCTTATAAAGATATCAGGTAATCTTATTTAATAAAAATAAGGTATTATTTAATTAAACTCTTTTTTAATTAAATGGGCTCCCTAATCTTATTAGGGATAATTAATTAAACTCCTTTAACTAATTTTCCATCCTAATCCTATTAGGAATAAATGAGAGTACTTATATTAAATTAATTCCTAAACTCTTTTAGAAATTAAAATAATAATAATTGTAATAATATTAATAAGACTCCTCTTATTAATTTATATTTAATATTTCTAAAATATTAAATAATAAATATTAAGCTATTTAATTTATTCTATCACCATAGATTAAATTAAATATACTTAACATATTATTACGATTATGCCATTAACTTTCTTAAATAATTATTCTTCCTTTTATGGTGTGACCATTTAGGTTCTCCATATTAAGCAGGTTGTGAATAAATCAATTAGAACAATTCTAATCTTATTTAAATAAATAAATTAAACAATTAATTTATTTAAATAATATTTATTCTACAATAGGGATAAGCCTCCCTAGCAATCAACGACTTTCCAGATAATATAGATTTCAACATTAATCATAAAAGAACATTTGAGTAAATAGTTACTGTACAATTCAATCATTCCACCATACAATGTCCCAATTAAATATAAGACATGGAATTACTGTCAAGTCTTATTTTATTTAATTTTATGTATTTCGACTCTTAAATGCACAACTCAAATAATGCAAATTAGAAACTCCTTTCTAATTTCATTACGCTTTGCCAAAGACTCTTTGGGTTGTCATTTATCGAATCACATAGGACATTTCTCTTCTTTTATTAGAAGTGGTAGATTCTTTATTGATCATACATTATCTCCATGTACAACTTATTATACCCAAGCATACCCTTTGATATACCCTAAGGGTCTTAAGGAATAAGTCAAAGTATAACTCATCATACACAAGATACTATGATGATCTCAAGTCCAAGGATCACTTAGACTACTATCACTACAGAATTCCTATTGACAAGCAAGTAAAACTCCATTAGGTATTCCTTAGCGAGCCACGTTCAATTGAATTTATTCTCTAATAAGCACCTACATACTTGCTTTAGTGTCTCCACACAAATGATCATGAGATCAATCATCCTCATCCAATGAGCAAGCAACGTATGTACCAATCTATCCGGATTCACTAATCCCCAATTTAGTAATCCAATGATTGGGAACTATTTTAGTTTTAAGCTTTCTAAGAATTTAGATCTCATTAGAATGATCATCATCATTATTCTAAAAGCATTGCTTAAAACTATGGATTTATCACATATTATAAAACAGCATCATGTAGATAAATAAAAGCCTTTAATAAATTAATACTTTTTATTAATAAATGAATAAGATTGTTACAAAGTATATGCTTTATCATCAAACATGATTGGCTTGTGTGCATACTACTTTCACATGGAATATAGAAGCCAAAGCTTTAACCAACTGTGTATAATAGAATATATGAAACTACAAATGGATTTTCGCCCGCCATGCGGTAATCCACGTAACACGATCATTTCCATAATTTAATAAGAAATGAATACAAATGATCATTCACCATGCATGTGGTAATCCACACAGACAGATTATTCCAACAGAATAATAAAGAATGGAATAACAGAAGGATTCGTCATGCATGCGATAGATCGCTTTACATCTGAGTTATTCCCAAATGTAATAATAAATAATGGAACCAGTCATGCGTAATGCTTGACCGATAGGATATTCCAACATAATAATAAATAATGGAACTGGTCATGCGAACGCATATGAGATAAGATATTCCGGCTGCGAATAATAAAGAATGCAATAATAGAAGAATTTAACCATGTATGCGTTATTTACAGTATAGACAAAAGTTATTCCAACATAATAATAAGGAATGGAATAATGAAGAATTTCACCATGTATGCAGATCAGCATAAACAAAGTTATTCAACAAAATAATGAAGAAATGAAATAACGATGAGAATTTCACTATGTATGTCAGACTTTGATATATCAAAGTTATTCCAGCGAATAATAAGGAATGGAATAACAGAAGTTCTCTTCATGAATACGAAAGAAATAATACCCCTTACGAGTACAACAAATAATATCCCTTACCTTATAAAGAAGAGTACTCCGACGGTTAGGGCGGAGATATACTTGAAGAAAACTTGTACTACGCTCAAAGCTTCTTAAAACTCTAGAGAAATACGTTCAAGATTATAAAAGAGAATTCTCTGAATTTCTGGTGTGATTTCAATTCTAACTAAGCATCCTATTTTATAGGAAAATAGAAAGGATACTATGCAATAAAATATAATATATATATATATATATATATTTATAATTTATTTAAAATCTAATAAAATAATTAACTTTATAACAAATTATTTTATTTTATATAAAAGATTTTACTATACAAACACTTGCTTGTGTACTATGCAAACACTATGCATAATAAAATATAGTATATTATAATTATTGTCTAATAAAATAAACAACTTTATAAAATTATTACTTTTTATATAAAAAGATTTTACTATGCAAAAACACTATGCATAATAAAATATATTATATTCTAATTATTGTATAATAAAATAAATAACTTTATAAAAGTATTTTGTTTTATATAAAAGCTTTTTACATTTTATTACATTAATAATACTAATAAAACAAAATTTATATATATATATATATATATATATATATATATATATATATATATATATATAAACTTCCTTGACTTCATAAAAAGACACCTCAATATATTTAACAACATTTATTATCATTATTATAATTCACAATATTAATCGATTAGGTCATTCCCAGGAAAGAGGGGGCTTTCCAATAAGGATTTCTCCCTATTAGCGTGCAATTAGGTGACCAAACCTCTCCTTTATAGAACTTCTAGACATCATTAATATTTCAAATAATAATATTAATAACTTCGTCATCTCAATGATTGATTTAATAATATAAAAAAAATATCGACAATAATTGAATTAAATAACGTGAGATACTATACAGCAATTACTGTAGCAATAATTTAACAAAACTGAGTGACTTCTCACGTAAGCATCAATAATCAATACAGTGTTCTACTATGCAACCATGCGTATTACTGTACTTTTACTACCGAGTAGTTCAACAGTTTTAACGGTAAAACTTCCGTCGTTATTTTCATAAAATATTTTTGTCGTTTTCTCAATCCCAATAATAATTACATTGTAGGGTCCACCAATGATTGTATCTAGTAAATACGGATATTCCCCAACAAAAAGAATATTCCCCGACCAATCGAATATTATATAACAACTTTCATAATTTTCATAATTTATAAATACTACCCACAACTATAACATTATCTCAAATCCATACCATAATATTAAAACAATATTTCGAGAAAATTAAATCTTTATTCGTAAAATTTGGGGTTTTACAATATTTCTATGCTAATTGTTTCGGCTAAGACAAAATGATTTGAAAATTTTCAAAAGGTATTTCTGATCATTTACATCATTTGGTATGGTGTAGAAATGGTAAACGATGGAGTCATCAATACAGTTGAACCTAGTGATGGTTCTGATTGAAAGATCGTCAACCCACTATAGTATGATGTAATATGACAAAGTCACATAATGGCGGAATCCTCAACGTACTACTAATCTGGTACGACATCATGACGTCATAAAAGAATTTTGGTTTTCTTTTAAGTTATAAAGAAGGTCAATTAAGTTAGCCAAATTATTTCGATTGATGTCCGAATTGTTGATAAAAGTCTAAGCTATTTGATTTGGGTAGACGCCTATTGAAAAATATTTGTGAAATTCAAGCGTTCTTGACTATTTACGCCAAGCCAGATTGCTCTGGTGCGGATTCAGATGTGGAAAAGCTGAGGTGAACAACCCTATAAGGGGACATGTTTTTGGGGACAATGGTTCCAAGCGTAATGCACATAGTCGTTACAAAACACTACGTTACGGCCCAACGTAGTGGTACAATAAGCTGGCCACCTAGTGTGCATGTAGAGCGTGTTTTCAGTCTTTGCGATAGATAAACACTCTAGTTTGTAGTGCGAAGGATTGTGATGAAGCACTGTTTCACGGTCTAGTGTGACCCCTTAGCATAATTTGGAATCTGAGTTATTCATACTACTTCCCGATTATTAAAAAATCGTGGAAGACTCTTATTATTCTGTGTGATGAATGTAGTGAGTAGAGTGTTCCTTAGAAAGGAGAATGTGGTAGAATGCAAGTGAGCAAGTTATAATGAAATTTTTGAAAAGAGAATGGATAAAATTATTCAAAAGAATATGTAATATTCGAAATAGGACCGAGTAGAGGAGGTTTCGGTGATTCCGAGGACGGAATCCTTATAAGGGGGAGATGATGTAAGAACCCGAATTTTCATAAAATATTAAAATAAGAATTTAGTAGATAAAAATTCTTGAGGTAAGTGAAGGGTTCAAATAAAAATATATAATGTGTTACGAGATATGTGGTATTGAGTTACATAGGGTAAAATAAACTATGTAATAAGTAATTGATGTGTTTAATAAATATATATCCTTATTATATATTTGTTATAAATTGTAAAGATGAATTAGTAAGAAGATGGATAAAGTTTTATCTATTGATGTTAAATAATTTACGTGAAAATATTATAGTAAGTTGGTGACATTATATATCTTTGATGATCACCAATTTCTTGAGTATTTGTACGAGTAGGTATCAAGTCTAAGGTAGTGCAACCGTACTCTTTAATGGTTGATGTATAGGAGCTGGGCTAAATGATTCCTTCAGAGAGAGGAGGTATATACGAATTGGTAACCAATCTAACTCACTATGAAAATAGTGTAGACGAGACAAAAACTAATTTGTTGGTTGTTTGTGGGAAACCACTCAGTGTACTATATTGAATACTATTAAAGACTCGAGGTGTGTTAGGTTTGGACTTGTATATATATACGTTGTTGATGAAAGAAGGGAATCGATATACCTTTAAAGTTGTTAGAGAATTATTGAGTAAATTGATACATGGCGAGAAGTGAGGATTGATGTTAGGCGAGTTAACGCTTAAGGAGGATGTGTAAAGTATTTAGAAGTGTAAGGTTTCAGTTTTACTAATGCAGAACTTGTATGCTTGGGAATTTGGTATGGCGCAGCTGCACCATTACCAAGCCTATGACCAGCGCAGCTGCGCCGGTCTGTAATATCAGTTTTGGAATTTAAAATCTAAAAAATGGGTATTAAGGACTCATAAGGATAATAAAATCCTAAATGATGGTTAAGTTGTCCAAGAATGAATTTGAATAAGGTTTAATTAATTAACCCGGATTAATTGGTGACTAATTAAGTGATATTATGGAATATTATATATTCTATTAATTAGAGGAATGCATAATAATTATTGAAAAGAAATGATTAATATTAATTAATTATTGTGTGGGTTGAAAGTACCCAAGTAAATGATAATTAGCCCAATTAAAATATTAATGTGGGTATAATCATTAAATAATATTACTATGGGTAATATGGAAAATGTTAGTAGAAGTAATATATAATACCAACGGCTTAAGAATACGTGGGGTGTGACATTTAATTGAGACTAATGATATAAGGTACCAAGTGGTATAGTGAAATCATATGTGGTGGTAATACAGAAATAATTAAATATCTGCGTATTCTAGAAACTAGTAGGAGATTAAATTTTGAATAAACATTAAATAATGTTATAATGTGGTTATGTGAGTAGTAGAAATAATTTTGGAACTACTTGGGCAATAATGTCTAATTGCGTTGTTTTAATGCATGTATTTAATGCACATGGATTATATGTATATTACGTAGCACCTACTAACTTGAAATTTTAGTCATATGGTAACATTAGGATATAATATATGGTTGATATAGCATAAGAGTAAAAATGTGTACAAGTGTGTAGGATAAGTATTGCTGAGAGTTTCTTTTGTCCCAAAATAAGTGACACAAGGACATGAATAGTGACTATAAGCTATAATACGTATGTTTTCAAAAGGCTAAATCCTAGATGATCATGGCTAGCTTGGTGGTTGGTATAGAGTGGTTGAGGCACCCTTCTTGAACCATTGTTTCATTGCATTTCACCATGAATTCAACCTCAGTGCTAAGTCATTCTCCAGTCCAAACTTCTTCTATAAATAGCAACCATGTTTATCACTTGATGTTCTTGAAGTTGTCTGAGATTTTGCTAAGTAGGAGTTGAAAGCATACAAGCATTCTTAGAGTTTAAGAGTTCAAGTAGTAGCAAGTTCTTTCACATTACAGAGGTATAACTCCTTTTTCCTTGTTGCCATTTTCATTCTCTGTAAAAATGGAGTCTTGAGTTCTTGTAATTCAAATCCTTGATTTTGTGGAATTGCATGTTAATGAGGCTGGGTGATGTCCATATAGTTGTTATATGACCATATAAGTATGTCTAAAGTGTTATATGAGTGTTTAGAATCAAATTGGTGAATAATTTCGTGGTTGAAAATTTGGAGTTACGTCAAGCGAGACTCTTCTTGGCTCGAACAGTATACTGGCCTTGTTGTCTTGAAGCCTCTAAAATTGGTTTTTGCTATCTGTTTTCAAATTTGATCAATGTTAGGCAATCATTTTGGCTTAAACTAGCATGCAAGCATGTGTAATGTGCATGTATAAGTATATTATGCTAAGTGAGCATGTTTTACTAAGATTAACATGATTTGGTAGAAGATCTTAACAAGGACTTTTAGTTTTGAAAACAAACTTTGTTAAAGTTCATGTTCTGTAAATTTTGAGCTTAGTGGTCTATATACATGACTGATTTTACACATAAATGAGTATGACATGTGATTCATAGTTCCTTTGTTCATGACCACATTATTAGGCTTTGTGTAGAGAAGTTTTTCAAGAAAAAGCTTAGCATAGTGAACTAACATGTATGACTACTATATGATTTAAACTTTGACCTTGCGAGCATGATAACATGACTTGACTATGTATGTTTAGAGCTTTGAAGTTGTCTTGTATGTATTGAATGGCATTGTTCAAGTCTACAATAGTTTCAAAAGTAAACTTGAACATATTTTTAGAATCTAGTTGCATCACATGGATATCTATATTCTAAAGAATTTATATGTCATGATATGTCTAGAATATCCCTAGATATGATTTATATGTGCTATGTCGCATCATTCATGAAAACTGATTTCAAAGGCAACCTCGAGCATGTTTTCAAACTTAAGTTATATTACATATGGGTATTTAGTTTTTAAAGGCTTAAGATGCCATGTTATGTTTCATTATGTCACTAAACATAAGTCTTATATGTTAAAAATAATGGAAGTAAACCAAGCATGAGGTTAAAACATGTTTTAAAGTGTTAAACGACGATAGGTATGAGTAAAAGATGTGAATATGTACGAGCATGTGTAGTAAAGATTATGTGACCTCTTTATGAGAACATAAGGCTAATTAGTACACCTAGTGATTACATAACCCTATTTGGTTTTGATTCGTGGAAATCCTAAACTAAAGTCCCTAACATATAAGGTTGAACTTGAAATGGTCATACAAGTATGTAAAGACCTCTAGCGTGTATGCATGTTAAGTGTAAGTGTCTAAGTGTATTAAAGTATGGACTGAAAATAGGAAGTGTAAAGTTCAGTCTTGAGTGCGGCGAGGGGGACGGCAGTAGGCTGCATAGATCCCTAAGCTTCAGACGGTAGCTGCGCGCCATCGCAATTTGGAATAAGTTGTGTTTTTTGATCTGATGTTTGAAGCATGCTTGTATGATTACTTTAAATTGCAATATGTGACCACTATGCTATGTAATGTGTGAGGAAGCATGTTATGTGATAAAGATGAATGTTAATTAAGACTTTCAAAATGTTAAAGTTCAAAGGAATGTTTTCAAGATATAAAGCAATGACACGTTGTTGAATTTGTGATGTATTACCATCTGATGTGTACTATGAGGATATAGAATAGGTGATGTGGTATGAAGTTACAACTAAGTTAGGTGTTTATGCATACGTTTGAACTTACCTATGAGTTTTAAATGTGTCAAACACCTAGTAAGTCAAGTGTGTGGTAGCTATATATGAAGGTTGATGTCATATACGAATGGTTAAGGTATACCTAGACATACCTAGCTATTCTAAGAGTATGATGAGAAAGTGAAATGTAGGTTTTACAAACCTAGTTAAGAAACAATGTAACATTGTTCTTATATTAAAAGTGCATGAAATATATTACTAATGGATGTGAATCCATGATTATATAATTGTGTAGGAATACACGCAGTGCAGATAAGCTTTACGCAGTTAAGTTGTAGTTGATAAAATACAAATCAGGCAAGTCTTTCAGTTCCTATTTGATATATGAATTTGATAACTGTTAATTGATCTATATTATGCTATGCAAATGTTGATGTATATATATGAAATGCAAGTGAGCTATGTATGAAATGTGAAGGTTGATCTTTGATGATATGCTTGTGATATAAACCTCTATGCCTGTTATGTGAGAAGTAACATGCGTACTAAATATTAATCGATTATGAATACATGAAATGAGTATGCTATTATATTCTATGTGCTGCATAAAAACTGTTAGAATTGTTGGGCTGTCGAGCTCACCCTTGCAAATAACCACTTTTGTAGGTTAAAGATACACGGTAAAGGTTACGTGCTATTTGATTGATAAAGTTCAATGGTATCGAAGGAGATTGATTTATTATTTAACTAGATGCTCTTGAACCATGTTTAGGTTCTAGTTGATATACTTGATAGTAGTTTACGATGTGTAATATATGTTAGCTTGTAAAGTTGTAATAGGCGGTACATAAAGGAGTTCGAATTGAGGTGTAAATATTTTACGGTAATTCGAATAGAAGGAATCATAGCATAATTTGATTCAAGGATTTGTAATTGATTCAAGTTAAGAAATCAATAAAAGATTATTTTTCAAAGGAAATTGAAAAAGTTTAAATTATTCCGCATATTTTTATAACATGAAATGTGATGTAAAACAGGAATGGTAAATAACCAAGATTAAAAGTTTTGGGTCATTACATAGATCCTGGAAATAGAAAGAATTTATATTCTAAATTGTAATAAGTAAAAGATATATTCACTAAGTTATGAATAGAAGATATATTAGTTTGACGAGAGTGGTATTGTGGCAGAATGGATTCGAGGTTCAAAGGGACTTTGATTTGGGGGCGTCACATATACCTTCGCTCTCTGAACGAATTGTTTAGCCCTGCTCCCATATGTCAACCATCAAAGGTTACGATTGTACTACAACCTAACTTATCTTAACTTATCCGAACTATTAAACTATAATCTTCGTTAAATTAATTTCTCATTCCTTATGGCTTCCTGGCAACTAAATGCCACACCTCAGTATTCACTCTTTATCGTCTAAGTCATACAGTCTTTTGTATACTCAAAGCGATCATTCAAGTTAATCATTACTCAGCTTAGTTACGCTAACATCTTTGTCTTTAATTCAGTCTTTTACCATTCATGGTTTAATCATTGATCTTCATTATTTTACGGTTAAACCATACACGGGGTGTAGGTTCTATCCGCTTAATATTCTCATACACCCAACTTTCACATTGGTTAAATTGTTCCATACTTACAATTCATTCTATCATTTTCTATCCGAATCACGATCGGCTTTCATTAATCTTATTACCATTCGTTACGGATTTCTTGTTACCATTTTTATCTTACTTAATACTTTCGTTATCCATTACTGAACCCCATGTTCATTACTCTTTCTTAATTTCAAAGCCATATTGTTCGTTGTATGTTAAGACTGTTTGCAACTGCGTTACGTTTATGTTTATTCCCTTCTTAATCTTTTAATCTCTTTCGATCATTTCGCTTAACCTATACTAAAGGTCTAATTCACTTGTTTAAGTGTTACATTAGTTGAACATTATGTTCTTTATTTTCCCGTACGTTTCCCCCAAGAGTTGAGCAGTTAAAAGCTCTTCTTTGGCTTTTTTCTCTACACCGGTACTGCATTTCACTCTCTTCTTTATCTCTTGCTTGTTGTGGCGCGAGTTTGCGATACCGGTTTTCTGGTGTGGTGTAATGCAAATGGCCACCTTTCAAGGCATGGATGGCGCCGCGGCACCAAGCCCTAACCCTAGAAAATTTCTTTTGTTAAATCTAATTTGAGACGCTTACTTCTCGCTTCCATAACTTATTCGTTATAACTCAGAATGAGGTCATTCCAAAGCCATTCTCTTCCTTATCTTACGTTCTTCAATACCCCCGGACAGAACTTCGTTCTGAATCCGTTAATATGCCATTCGATTGGCTTGATCTTCATCCTTAATTCGTTTTACATTTTTAATGATCTTCGTTCTTGAGTCTACGACTCACGTTTTCTATGTTCTCTTACATTCTTATAAAACCCTACACGTTCAGGTTCATTTACTAACTTTCTAATTATCATTTGTCTTTTACGAAATTTTTGCCATAACTTCGTTATAGCTAAGTTTTAATCTGTTCTTCATGAACGTTTCTACCGTTCCTAACCAAGCAATATGCATCTAACTTATACGCGATGGTTTAAAACTTGTCCATCAACAACAATTATCATATGATGGTTTTAAATTTGTCCATCAACAACGCTCTTCGCGTTCTTCGCATGTTCTTCGTTCATTCTTCATTTTAATCGATATTTTGGATTACGATTTATCTTTTTATTGGAAATTGATGTTATAGAACATCATTCCTTACTTATTTCACCTACTTATTTATATAATCCACTCAGATCGTTCTAATTCATTACGAATCTTATACTTCTTTAAGAAATTTATAAACTAAACTTTTAATTCTTATTTCTTTATTTTCTTACGATTTCAACCATATGAAATCATTCCTAACATCGTTTACTTCTTATTCTTATTAATCTATGTTTTGAACATAAAAACTTAAGAAAAGTTAACTTAGGAGTTAGGTTTTAATACCTTTTCTCTTTATTTTTCTTCCGCTAGACAAAACCGGCGATTTGCTAGCTTTTCTATTTCACGAACACTTTTGATCTGATCAATCATGCTCATGCTCTTCCTTCTCCCTCTCCATCCAAATCCTCTCTCTCTCTCTCTCTCTCTAGTTGTAAGATTTTCAAAATCTCATTTAAATGAAAGTTAGCTTCCTATTTAAATGTAGGATTTTCAAAATCACATTAAGCGTTTTCCTTCACGTTTTCCCCTAACGTAGCTAAACGAATGAAAAGTATATAACAATACTTTTCGTCATTTTTATTTTGTCCGATTTCTACAAGTTTTTTGGGAAAAACTTTTATCGGCTTACTTAACTTTTCAAGATATATTATCGTCAAATCTTTCAACGGAATGTCATTTCAACATACCGAACTCTCGAAAAGGCTTAGGTTAATCAAACCCTAACCCTTAGGTTTCGTCGGGTGAATAGTGCCTATTTCGTCTTTTTCCCCAAAAATATTTTTGTTCCCGGAAAATTTTCATTTTCGTCCTGAAAATTCTTAATCTCTTAGTCTAGCTCGTAGCCAGAATCCTCCCAACTTATAATCATCCTAGGTTCTACAATGATTAATAAACACATAGCACATAATATTATTAATAAAAATTCATTTTATTAATAACTAATTCTTTAAATTTAAATTCTGGACGATCCGAATTTCCGGGTCATTACAATAACCCTGAGCAATGTCTGCTTTATCAACCCGAACTGGAGATAACCCCGGTGAGGGGAAAAATCATCATCTTTCCACCTTAACCCCACAATGCGTCGTCTCAACATCTCATACATACATTTTTATGAAACAATGTCCCACAAGAGCCAAGGAGTTCCAATCCCGAGTGACTATTACGCAGGGCAGCACACTAGATAGAATTTAAAGCTTGAAGACCATGGGCATGGTCCCCTCTTCCTGACTTCGTACAACCCCTAATCCCATGTCATTGTGTAACTCTCGACAACGGCGATCCAAAAAAGGTCTTGTACACCTCAATCAGATGTTCGGATGGAAGTTCTGCAAGTTCGAGTGGACATCAAAGTGCATGTACATCAAAGTAAACTGTTGTCAAACTCTGTTCAATGAGCCTGGATTTTATATTCGGTGCGTTATCGCTTTTTATATATATATATATATATATATATATATATATATATATATATATATATATATATATAGCGACAAATCATTTGAAATAATAAACCGAGTAAAGGGATTAAGAAACGTCCCGTCGTTCTACGCTTTTACATATTTATATTTTTGATCCCCATGGAGGTGCTTCGTGGTGGTTGATCATGTCTCTCTATATATTTCTTTGCTTTTATATATTTACATTTTAGATCCCCCATGGAGGTGCTTCGTGGTGGTTGATCATGTTTGTATATATATATATATATATATATATATTTCTGACTTATATATATATAAGCGCCATCTGTTTTTCATATAAAGCTATGATCATCATCGAGCCTAAGAATCATGTGATCACTGATTGATCCCATTGAATAAAGATTCGGTTCCTCGATGAACATTTTCATTTATGGCGACTTTGTAAATTATTCACAGTGTTTGAATTTCCTTAGATGGCTTTCATGCCCATGAGGAGTTTAAGCTTCGTTATATATTATTTTCTCAAAGATGCTTCGCATCTCAAAAATAAAAGTAATCAAGCCAAACATTTAATAATAAAATGGAAGTATGTAAAGGTCTCAATTACTATTGAGCACAAGGTTTGAAAAGTCTCTTTTACAAAACGTCACTACTATATCGTGTCTAAAACTGAATTTTTATATAAATTCAAACCCTTTATATATAGGTGCGAACGAGGCCTCGCACTACTTCCAAATAATAGCACGTTGACCCACACACGCACACACATTCATATAACAGTTTCTCGAAAAGTGTTGCCTCTTTTTCAGTTCTAACAAAAGAGCTCTAACTCATGCAAGCATACATGTGTCAACAAGTAATACAAAGTAAGTAGAGTATCGATCCCACAGAGAAAGTTGTCTAATTTAAACCACTATGCATCAATTAAATCATTATTTTTATATGTTTAAACTAATAATTATGATTGAAAATTAATTTAAAATCAAATAACACTTAAATAAGAATAATAATGAAATAAATCAAATTTGGAAATAATGGGATCCTAACTTCATTTAATACTTCATCTAATTACCACCATCATGCAAGATTGTTTATATATCACAGAAAAATAGCCAAGAGCACTAATATAGACATAGCTATTTTTCAATGTACTATGACCTACTTACACAGTATCCACAAGCGATAGACACCATGTAATCATCAATATAACCAAAATCACTATATGTCTATGTGAAATTGCAACCATATTGAATTTAAGCACAAGCCCTTATTTTAACTCATACGGTGAAACAGTATATGTCTATCTGGTTCACGAAATACAAGCTATGCAAAACAGCCCCATATACGCATGCTATCATGATTACAATCCATACTCGTATGTTATTTTTCAATTCCATACAAGTACTGAAAACGAATGGTGATCAAGCATTCATGCATGCAAAACAAACACGATAGAAATTCCTTATGATATGTAAAACAGTCCAGCAGTCAAGAATACAACTAAACTACATATTAAAATCCGTTAGAATCCCATAATGGAGTTTAGTTCATGACTGAACCAAAGCCATTATGGGATCAAAGCAAAACATGGATAATAAACAAACAATTGAAAGAGAGAGATAGAATCGATCAAACCCAATTGCTGATTATAAACCAATAGTAACGTTCAATTCCTCATTAAAATCCAGCAAAATAATATTAGTTTTCCACAATGATTGAAAAATCTAAAGAAGAAGTAGAAGAGATTAAGTTTAGGCTTCGTTCTACGTTGGAAAAATCGCCCAAAGTGTAAAACCCTAGTTCCAATATCGAAAACATGTAAAAACTACTGAATGATGCGTCTGACACCATTCAGAATCGTTTTTAATTAATTACAACCCTTAAAATTACAAATTAAAATAAAACAGCTCAACAACATCATCATCATCGGCGGCGGCGTGTGTGCAAGTCTGGTCTAGTACAGTTAATGGTGCAGGCGTATGGGCTTCTGCTCGCGATCGCATTCTAGTTTTGCTTCTAATTATGGTTCTGCAGTGTTGCTGCTGTTACTAATTTGTTCTGCTTCTCATTCCTTTCATGCTTAGTTTCCTTGCTCCACCAGATCCTCATGCCATGCATCCATTAGCCTTATGCCATCTAACACCACCAAATTATGCCATATCCTGCAATTGTTCCACCAAAAGAGTTTGTAGAATATGCAATGCAAAATGACATGAAATGCAACTAAAAACACACTAAAATGTAGTTGAGATGGGCATAGTTCGCGTGAATTGATATTCAATAAGTAGGTATAAAACCCACTTATCAAATACCCCCAAACTTGAACTATTGCTTTCCCTCAAGCAATGCATATTATATAAACAATGAAAATGAAACTACATTACTATGCAACTAAGCTATGATGCAAAGTAGTCTCACATTGTTCCAGCTCTAACAGAATTTTAGTCCAAAATGCCTCAGTGAATTATCCAGATTCAAGAATAAAAATTCAAACTAAACTATAGGCATAATGCCATACACGCAGATAATTCATAAATGCTATAGAGATATTTTGTGTGTGTGTGTTGTGTTCACCAAAACTTGATTTAAGCAAAGAATACACATGATAAACTGCTCAAAACATAAAATTATAGCCTAAATCAAGACTCATGTATACTTATGCAACAAAGATTGTTTCAACATATCAACACAAACTAAGGTTCAACAATGGGTGATTTTCGCTCTTTCCCGCGGTGTTTATTGCTATTTTTTTTAATTTTTTTTTTACTCTTTTCTTTTTTCTTTTTTTTTCACATGGCTGTGCAATGCCTCATTCCCTTAGGCAACACTGCTACCCCTTAACAAGATTTCAACCAACGACTCCCATACTATGAAAGACCTTAGGGCGCTAGGTGTAGAGACAATCCCCTCGGGTGTACTTACTCAAGTAGCCAGAGCCCCAAAATAAGACTAGCCACGTTATTGCTATTTGAATTTTTTTTTATACATAGCATACCCATGTTTTCCCAAAGTTTGAATATCAATGTTTTATACAGTTTAAGTTCACTTTCCACATATTTCTCTTTTTAAAACTACATTTTTCTAATCAAGCAATGCAACACATAATTCTTATACCTACAAGTGATTGTGAACACGGCCATGCAAATCGAAAGCATTTAAACAGCATTATGAATTGCATTGTGTAAAACATTATATCTCAGCTCATGTTATCCAAAATACTCAAAAATCCTTTACAATTCACTATCATCATCAGCTAGACAAAATTTCCACAAAGCTAGAACTGTGAGACATGCAAACTAAAAATATACTAGCACAAGTAATAATAACTAAAACGTAAAAATTTTCTGCAAATTTTATCTAACACATACACATACAAAATTTAAACTAAACATGCCCAATACTAAATGAAACTAACTAATCATGCAAAACCTATATGCAACTACACTATGACCCCAATACCCCAAAACTTATAATATTCATTGTCCCAATGAATGAAGGTACAAGGGTTAACGAGAACTTCCCTAATGATCAGCCACACCACCCTCCTCGGGTGGTGAATCTGGTGGTGGATATGGCACTGCCATCCCAAGTTGAGGCCACTCGAGCATTGTCCCCTGCTGTGCAAACGCCTCTGCCAAGGATCTCGTCAAACCCGTTGTAAATGCCAAAAAATTTATCATATATGGCGTCGACTTTACGCTCCAACCTCTGGAGCTATCGATCACCAGGAACAGTGGTAGAGTGGGTTGACGGGCCTGCTTCATCTGTCTAAGAAGGGTGCGGTGGTGGCTCTGGAAATGTGGGCCGGAGAATAAATCCTCGACCGCGCGGGTGTGGTTCACCTCCTACCCAATCCTCGAATTTTGCAATGGTGGCATGTGTGATTTCCTGACTTGGGTTCTACATCTGTTCATTGTCCCGATGGCAACCTGATGAACACACAGCATAGCTACCACTAACGCGTGTAGAATGCTACCTGTAGTGCTTCCCCGTAGATACCGCAATATGTTTTGATGGATAAGATGGCCCACATCAATATATTTTCTGGTGATTATGCCCCATAAAATGATCACCCTTTCCGCTGTGATCTCATGCTGATGCGATAAAGGCACTAGTTTGGAACATATGAACAGATTCCATGCCTTTGTATATCGGTTCAGTGCTGTGGCTGGGAATATACGAGGCTGATTTGTACCTGCTTTATATGTCCATTTCGTTCTAGGCACGCACAATTCAGCAATAACCAATTCCAAGTCCATCTCCAAATGTGCACATGTGACCCAATTAGCAGACCCAGTCGGTGGTGTGTCAGTAATCCTAAACACTACTCTGATGACTGGAGGTCTGTAGTTTATTTCGAAACCACGAACCATGGATAGACCGCTCATGGTGACTTTAGCATTGGCATAGAACTCACCGACTATACTCATCGGAATAGGTGTAGTGGTGGCAGTAAATCCAAGCCATCCGCATTCGTGAATCATAGCACATAACTGTCCATCTTGTTGTTCAGGCTTGAACCCTCTTTCTTTCACAAAGGTTTTGGTAACAATTCGGTAATACTCCTGCTGGGCTTCCAAATCCAGAAACTTGGTGTGATCAACAATATCCTCCCCTTGACTGCGGGAGGAAGATGATGATGAGGAAGAGGAAGATCGTGCCCTCTTTGGACCCCTTTGCAATTTATAGAGATAATGAAGATGATTTGCTTGGTAATGAATAAAAACCGATGAGGAGAATAGCCCCAAACTCATTTCTACACAACCCACTCAGAAACCCTAGATTTATACTGTAGTGTAGAGGTTGAGTAGATGTGGAACGTGGAAGAAATCGTGGATGATTACATGGTGGAGAGATTGATGGCTTTAATTGTGTAACTGATAGAGAGGAAGAGACGTGCGTTTTGGAAAGAGCACGGTGATTGGGCTTCTGTTATGTTTTCAAATGAGAGCCCAAATGATCTCCAACACATTTTTAAACATAAAAAAATTTCCATGTCTGATGTCGCACGCGACCGTGCGAGTGTTCAATGGGTTGCGTGTGCAGGCATGCGAGGAACTTGTTCAGCACAGAAATTTGGAACGCGCGGGCACGCGAGTTGTATAGTATATTCATGCACGGCCGCGCGGGATTGAATTTTGCAATGCTGATTTTCATGCTGTAAAGCAGTATTGCATTTTGTTTATTCACCTGCATACACCAATAGACACTATCAAAGTATGATTGACTAGATAAACATGAGTGTCTATTGTATCACCCTCATTTCAACGCAATGCACAAATATGCTCCTATTCAATTTCAGTTACTATGCTAATTAGGTAGAGATAATCACATGATCCTAAATAAGGATGAAAATGAGCTAAGAAAACAACTTGAACTGAATAAATAAAGAAAAAAAATAGAGATAGAAATTATGGGTTGCCTCCCATCAAGTGCTAAGTTATAGTCAATTAGCTTGACTGTCTCAGAATCTCATGTTGAAGACAGAATTGATGTGACTTTCTGTCTGTCCACCTCAGTACCCCAGTAATGCTTCAATCGTTGTCCATTCACCTTAAAAGGCTTATCCGGAAACATATCAAATACTTCAATTGCACCATGCGAAAAAGACAGTCTTCACTGTAAATGGCCTAGACCATCTTGATTTCAGTTTCCCGGGAAAAAATTTAAGTTTGGAGTTATAAAGTAAAACCCTTTGTCCCAGTTCAAATGTCCTATCGAAGATCTTTCGGTCATGCCATTGCTTTACCTTCTCTTTGTACAACTTTGAATTCTCATACTCCTGTAATCTAAATTCTTCCAACTCTGAATTTTTAGCAATTACACTTCTCAATGGTTCATACTCCACCAAACTCTATACTTTATCATTTATGACCCGATCCACCAAATCAACTCGGAAACATTCTTCTTCATCTACTGGAAACTTCATGGCTTTGAAGATATTAAAGGTGACCTCTTGATCATGAACACGCATAGTGAGTTCCCCCTTCTGCACATCTATTAAAGTCTTTCCTGTGGCTAAGAATGGTCTCCCCAGTATGATTGGTATATTTTTATCTTCCTCGTAATCCAAAATGATGAAGTCAGTCGGAAAGATGAATTTGTCCACCTTCACTAAAACGTCTTCAACAATTCCCCATGGATATGTGATGGATCTGTCAATTAACTGCAATGAAATGTTTGTCAGCCTTGGGGTCGGTAATCCCAACTGATTGAACAATGACAAAGGCATCAGATTGATACTTGCCCCAAGATCACACAAACATTTATCAAAGTTTATGTTTCCGATCGTGCATGGAATTGTGAAACTCCCCAGATCCTTCAGCTTCGAAGGTAACTTCTACTGAAGTACTGCACTGCACTCCTCTATCAACGCTACTGTCTCAAACTAGTCAAATCTCCTCTTCCTTGACAATATACCCTTCATGAACTTTGCATAACTTGGCATTTGTTCCAATGCCTCGGTGAACGGTATGTTGATCTGCAGCTTTTTAAATACCTCTAAGAAATTGTTGAATTGTTTATCTTCCCTCTGCTTATTCGATCTCTACGGATACGGTACCTGAGGGTGAATTGGTGGTACTAAACTTATAAGCTTCTCAACTGACCTTGCTTTATCTTTCTCTTCATGCTGAACCTCAGAATTTTCCAGATTTTCTTTCATCATCCAACCGCTTCTGCCTTTCGTAAATGCTGGTGCATCCCCATATAAATCGGTAGCGGTAGCGTGACTTTCAGTGTCTGCAATATTTTTCCCAGACCTCAAGGTGATCTCTTGACACTGTTCCTTCCCGTCTCTTCGTGGATTTGTCTCTGTATTATTCGGCAATGAACCCTGGGGCGTATTGTTAAGCATGCTCGCCTCTGCCCCATTTGAGTCTCCAAATTTCTAATAGACACTACTTGGCTTTTGATCATCACCTCCGTGTTTGCCATGTACTTCAATATCATCTCCCCCATTTCTGATTTCTTTTCTTGCTAAGGTGCAGCTAGAGTGTGATGTTGTTGTTGAGAAAATCCCAGTGGAAATGGTGGTTTTGGTGTTAAATGTTGTTGCGCTGGCTGAGACTAAAATTGTTTATTCGGCTGAAACTAATTCTGCTGATACCCTTGGTTATTTGACCAACTGAAGTTTGGATGATTGTGGTTGTTGGGGTTGTATGTGTTCTGAAACTGTCCTTAATCTTTCCTGTAATTGCTCACATACTATACCGACTCCGAGCTGATAGCACATTGATCCGTGGAGTGCGACCCCGTACAAATCTCACATACGAAGGCAACTGTTTTCACTTTTCTCTCTGCCAATGTATTTATTTTCTTTGCCATAGCTGCCATCTGTGCCGACAACTGAGTAATAGCATCCACCTCCAACAAACCTGCAACCTTGGGTTGTGGCATCCGAGATGTTGGATTTTGAAAATCGTTTGCAGCCACTGTTTTGAGAAGGGTATAGGCCTCATCATAGCTCTTTGCCCATAATGTCCCTCCTGCAACTGCGTCTATAATAGGCCTCGACTGCCATCCCAATCCATTGTAAAATGTGTTGATCACCATCCAATCTAGCATACCATGGTGCGGACACTTTCGTAGCATCTCTTTGTATCTCTCCCAGGCCTCGTATAAGGATTCACCTTGTTGTTGTTCGAACTGAGAGATAGTTGTCCTCATTTTCGCCGTCTTAGCCATTGGGAAAAATTTGGCTAAGAGCTTTTGTGCTAAGTCCTCCCATGTAGTAATTGATCCAGCAGGTAAAGAATGCAGCCAACTCCTTGCTTTATCCCTCAAAGAGAATGGAAACAACCTCAATCTAATAGCATCCTCCATCACCCCGTTGTATCTGAATGTATCACAAATCTCAATGAAACTCAACAGGTGTTCATTTGGATCATCCGAAGCAGCACCCCCAAACTGTACTGAATTCTACACCATCTGAATAGTGCCCGGTTTAATCTCGAAAGTATTTGCTGCTATCGTCGGTCTGACTATGCTAGACTGAAGTCCATTAATATTCGGCATGGAGTAGTCTCTTAGAGCCCGGTGCACTTCTCTTTGTTCAATTCTATGTTCTTCTGCCATACTAGATGTAGTACTCTCTAACTGAGCTTGCAAATTTCTCCGAACACTTGCTTTCCAACCTCTTCCATTAATGTTACCCTATGCTGGTGTCAATTCTGAGTTGGATGATCACATGTACATAAAAATCTACAAGTACCTGAAACCACAACAAAAACAAAAATAGAAATGAGATAAGATTAGATTTGTCTATGCCTCTTTTTCAGTTATAACAAAAGAGCTCTAACTCATGCAAGCATACATGTGTCAATAAGTAATATAGAGTAAGTAGAGTATCGATCCCACAGAGAAAGTTGTCTAATTTAAATCACTATGCATCAATTAAATCACTATTTTAATATGCTTAAACTAATAATTATGATTATGATTGAAAATTACTTTAAAATCAAATAACACCTAAATAAGAATAATAATGAAATAAATCAAATCTGGAAATAATGGGATCCTAACTTCATTTAATACTTCATCTAATTACCACCGTCATGCAAGATTGTTTACATATCACAGAAAAGTAGCCAAGAGCACTAATATAGACATAGCCATTTTTCAATGTACTATGACCTACTTACATAGTATCCACAAGCGATAGACACCATGTAATCATCAATATAACCAAAATCACTATATGTCTATGTAAAATTGCAACCATATTGAATTTAAGCAAAAGCCCTTATTTTAACTCATAGGGTGAAACAGTATATGTCTATCTGGTTCACGAAATACAAAGCTACGCAAAACAACCCCATATACGCATGCTATCATGATTACAATCCATACTCGCATGTTATTTTTCAATTTCATACAAGTACTGAAAACGAATGGTGATCAAGCATTCATGCATGCAAAACAACCACACGAAACAACCACGCAGGCGCGCGTGTGCAAGTTCTGGTCCAACCATGTGGTCACGCGGACGCGCGTGTGTTGGCCTGTATAGCCGCGCGGCTTCTGCAGTTTGCATTCTAGTTTTGCTTCTGATTCTGGTTCTGCAGTATTGCTGATGCTACTGATTTGTTTTACTGCTCATTCCTTCCAAGCTTGGTTTCCTTACGCCACTAGATCCTCACACCATGCATCCATTAGCCTTATGCCATCTAACACCACCAAATTATGCCATATCCTGCAATTGTTCCACCAAAATAGTTCTCAGAATATGCAATGCAAAATGACATGAAATGCAACTAAAAACACACTAAAATGTACTTGAGATGGTCATAGTTCGTGTGAATTGATATCCAATAAGTAGGTATAAAACCCACTTATCAAAAAGTGGCGGTCACCGTGGCAACACAGATGTTGGGGGGGTGCCTAACACCTTCCCTCTACATAATCAAGCCCCCGAACTCAAATGAATCTCGGTTTCACATACCCATTTAGCAGTGTCACATCACTAGGTCAATGTGTAAACCTTTTCTGGGTTGCGTTGGTGCAACTAGTTAAAAACACCAACTAGCGACTCTTACAGTCAAATCATCGACATATACATGTCGGACCTTTTTCACTTATTTTTTCAAACAAATCTCACATAACATTAGAACACCAAAGAACAAGAACAGAAAAGGGACAAATAAAAATCCCGACGTCGATAGTTAGTTATGTGGGATATAATATGCATGTAAGTATTGTGACTAATAATAATTAATTATTATGAAAATGTGTAAAAAAAGAATTATTATAATTAATTTTAAATGAAGTTTTTTACTGATTAATAGGATATAGATATAATTGTGTTACATAGTTATTAAACAATATGAAAAATCTTTTATGTTATTTTTTTAGGTACTAGATGGACAGTTGGATTTATGGACCAATTGACCCAAGTGTCCTTAATGACCAACAAAATAATGTGTCAAATGATATATATGATGGAAAAGACAAGGGAAGACAACTCTTATGTCAATTAACTGAAAAAAAATACAATCAATGGATATTAACAAAAGTTCAAAAATCTCTTTTACAAAAATATGGGTTTGGGATTTTTTGCTATCCCGCAGTTGTACCATAAACTGACATTGGGCTCGTGTCCACCTTGGTGGAGAGATGGCGGCCGGTGACCAATAGTTTTTACCTAAATTGTGGGGAAATTACAATCACTTTAGAGGATGTACACTTCATTCTTGGGTTTCTGGTAGTTGGCAAGCCCTTAACTTGTCCATTATTTTACACTCCATTGGCTCATTTTAAAGAATGTTTTGGTAGTGAAGTAGCTGTTGAATATCAGAAATCAAAAAAATGCGACTCTATTTCATTATTATGGTTGCAGGAGCATTTTAATAATTGTCCCCCTAAAGCAGGTAAGAAAATTATTGGTCGATGCACAAAGGTCTATATTCTTTGGTTATGTGGGGGTAATATTATTCCCCACTAGGAATAAAAATACTTTTCATCCCAAGTATATGTATTTTATTGCTAATGCTGAAAATTGTGTAACGTATTCTTGGGGTGTAGCTGTGTTGGGCTATTTGTATAGGTCTTTATATACTGCCACTAGGAAAGGGGCGAAATATATTAATGGTTGTGTCACTCTTTTATAAATTTGGCCATACACGCGTATAATAATTGGAAGGCCTAACCCCTGGCCTCAATCACAGTTATGGTTATATAGGGCCCTAGCGTAGGCATACTCAGAAAATCACAGCTACCCTGATAGACGACAAAATCCCCATCATCATTTGAAATTTTACTGAGGGGAGTTAGATGTCCAGCCTGAATGGCAAGTAGTTTGGCGCCTTTATGTGAGGTGTGATGACAATATGGATGGATTTAATTTTAAAGGAAGATTGTTGGGATCTGGTGGAATCCCCTTGATCCATTTTGATATTGTAGAATGCCATATGCCAGACAGGGTGATGAGACAGTATGGGTTCTTACAAGGTATACCATCTCCGACAAAAAATCACAAAGAACTTAGAAAGGAAAAAGAACATAGATTTGCCATCGTTGATTGCATGGCGTTGAGGCGAGTGTACATCGCACATTGGGAGGCTTACATGGAGCATCTGAAGGGACATCAGTACGAAATTTCTAACTATGTGAAAATTAATTCATACATGGCTTGGTACAGGAAAATTACACATAAGAAACTGCATCGCCCTTGATGGGAAGGGGACCCAGACCCTACATACTAGCCCCGGACTGTTTACAGCCTGCAGCATCATCTTATACAAATGGTACACTAACATTTGCATATTTTAACTTGTGTGTTATGCATTTATTTATGCATATTATATTTATACATACAATCTTGATTATTAATAATACTAATAATGTGTTCATCTTATGTGACAGATTGAGAGTGCAAAGTCCTTACTTGATAAGTTCTTTTCTTTTATTGAGATGCCTCCAGACTATGTAGTTGAGAAACAAGTATGGGACCATCATTACGGTGTATACAACTTTAAAGTCAGAGGGAACAATGGTTAAGAGCTAGAGGAGCCAAGTAATGCTGCGGTACAAGAGAGTTACATCCCAACCACCCAAACTTATGTTCCCTCTTATTCATTTGAGTCTAACTACACAAAGAAGGCGAAAGTTCAAGTACTTAATATGAATGTTAATATAAATATTATTAATCGCGTAACTATCATGCTTAATATGAATATTTTTAATATTATTCAGGCCCAAGATATAGCTGAAGGGTACATCTCCACTACCCAGGCTTATGTGCCCTCCTACTCATTCGAGTCTGGCTTAATAGAGTAGACGGAATTACAGGTATTATTCCCTCTTAATTTTATGTTGTAAAAAATTATAATTTTTAATATTTTTAATATTATTAATATTGTCGGGTACAAGATATAGCTGGTGGGTACATCCCCAGTCCCACCACCTAGGCTTATGTTCCCACCTAGGCATTCGAGACTGGCTTCATATGGCAGGCGGGAAAACAGGTTCTATTAATCTCATGTTATTATTATGAAATCCCTGTTAATTTTATTACTTAAAAATATTTCTATTAGTAATTATGAAATCAATACTATTTTTATGTTTATCAATATATTTTCCAGGTACAAGAGCAAGCGGAATTACACATCTCTTATGGTGCAAAAAAGTCTCCGACCAAAAAACTTAGGGAATACAAGATAGAGTTTATAAATAATCACTTGTTTGGGAACACACTTTCTAATCCACCAATATTTCCTGTCATACATTCGCAAAACTTGTATACGCTACATCACGACACATTCAAGGCCTTAAGCCCAGCAACTTGGATTTTTGAGCATCCGCTGGACGCGTATATGAAATTATTGCGGCATAGAGAGGAGTACTACAGGACGCAGGGAATCAGAAGGTGGGCAAAATTTGGCTTCATGGAATCATTCTTCATGTATCTTGGCAAGAGCTTTGTGTCCCCAAGTCAGGCGAATGGGGCACAGAGTTTTTGTCACCCCTATGTCCACCCAGATGTGGGTTCGGCATTACACGAATGCACGTATATATTCATGCCAGTGTGTAATCAAGAGACCAAACACTTTATCTTGTTTGTATTCACGGTGCCCGAATGGGCAGTCACCATATTTGACCCTCTCTATGATTATACCCCGTATATGACCATCCAACAAATGTATAGAGAATTTGTTAAAGTTGCGGTATGTATATTAATTGTTAATGTTGTACTTTTATATATGTATATCCATAATCCATATTACTTTGCACACGCAGGTCAAATTAATACTAGTTTGTTTGAGAATTGGTGATCCGCAGCGTGAGTGGCCAACACAGTATCTGCGCGTGCTAATACCAAAGACCAGACCTGTGCAACCAAACAATTATAATTGTGGTATTTTCTTTTGCAAATATGTTGATTACTCTGTCAGGGGCGGTGTAAATATTCGTAGAGAAAAATGGTCCTCAGAAGATTTAATGGTATTTCGATACCGAATTACGTGGGAACTCTTTAGATGTCAAGCTAGACTTCTTCTCGCGGATGATACTTAGACTTGTATTTTAATTCATATTATTGGTGTACTAATTATGAAATCTAGCCTGAATTCTTGTTTATGTTTACCGTTTCATGTTTACCGCTGTTTAGTTGATATTATTATTAATACCATGTCAAATTAGTAATTATTATTATTATTATTATTATTATTATTAGTAGTAGTAGTAGTAATTATTATTATTATTATTATTATTATTATTATTATTAAGTTTAATAATAATAATAATAATAATAAATATAAACGTAGCTTAAATAATACAACTGAGCATAATACAATATCTTCCACCATAAATAAAAATGTAGTGTAAAACATACAACTGAGCATAAATAATAACATAGCTTACATAATAAAATACTCACATAAATAAAAACATAGCTTACATAATACAAATGAGCATAAATAAAAACATAGCTAACATAATACGATACTTGCATAAATAAAAACATAGCTTACATTATACAACTGAGAGCTATTTTTTAGGGTCAGGAATCCCTAACACTCGATAGTGATTGCGCTTATCATGGTCGGTTTCAAACCCACAAATTGCACATTTTTGACGAAGCTTAGAACCCACAATTTTCTCGAATGCACCTTTAATCTTGATTATTTTTTGCGACCCTTTGTTTGAGAAATAACTGGAGGAAAGAACTCATTTTCTTCTGCGTCTTCCTCTGTATCTTCATTGTCATTATCATAGCCCATTGCTTGAGGTTTAACTCCAACAGTGCAATCAATGTCATCGTCTGCCAATTCAGTAGGATTCTCATCCAGATCACACTTGTCAATTAACACTTTTCCTCATGCATTCAACTTAAGATGAGTCTTGTAACCTCGAATTGAGCAAGCAACTTTATTGGCTAACTCCTGGCTATCATTCATTAAATAATTAAAATGCATTGCTTGATCTTGTTCAAAGTCAGCAGTTGTTGGGCTAAAGAGTAATTCTTCAACATCGATTTTGTTCGCGTTTCTTGTTTACCGAGGAAGAATCATGTTGTCAGAAATTTGGGAAATACTCTTAGCCAAGAAATATCTCAAGATGTGCCTACAAAATTCACCAGAATGAGAAAATAATTGACAATTACATGTTACCGACCCTAGCTGACGATTGTTGACGATTTCTTTATATCTTCCACCATTTTCAGCTGCATATGCCTTATACACTGCTTAAACCTTTGTTTCAGGGCCATACAACTCATTAATTTTACTAACATTGTACATCATAGAATTGACGAGTTGATGTTGAAAACGTCTAAACATCTCTTTTGTGTACACATGCGCAACATGCACTTCCAAAGATGACCCGAGTACCATATTCCTTTTTTCGATGTTGTGTTATGTAGTCAGCCTTCCTCTCTCTGATAAATTATTTTTCTATAGCCTTCTGACTCTGCACTACAAATTCTTTCATGCCCGTTGAAGCATTGAAAAACTCATCAAAAAAATGTTTTATGTTCTCGCTTCTTCCAGTGATTGTCATTCTCGCGACAAAATACCTCTTTGTATATGCGGGAATCCATTTCTCTCGTACATCATACAAACTTCTAATCCACTCATTGTTATACAATTTATAATTCCTCACCAGAATTTGTCAATGCTCCTCAAACTCCTCGATGGACAATGAATTATACACACAATTGTTAAAATGGTCTTTGAAGGATGGTTGCTCAGAATAAACATGAGGCAATTTCTCAGGAAATTTGTTGCTAATATGCTAAGAACACAATAAGTGATAAGTAGAAGGGAGTACCTTAGAAATTGCATTACTCATGGCTTTGTCTTGGTCAGTGATGATGGTTATAGGTGTCTTGTAGTCCATGGCTTCAAGCCATGTTTCTAATACCCACACGAAAGTGTCCTCTATCTCATCCCTTAACAATGCAAATCCAAACAATATAGACTGAAAATGGTGGTTGACCCCGGTAAATGGAACAAATGGCATGCCATACTTATTTGTCATGTACGTACTGTCAAATGTCACAACATCTCTAAAATGTTGATACATCAACCTTGATCGGGTGTCAACCCACAAAATGCATGTTATACAATTTGTTTCGTTTCGTTTGACACGATAAAAAAATTTACTCAAACTTCCGGATCCAAGTTTTTTCAAATAATTTATAGCAGCTTGTGCATCATTTTCATCTACAGAATCACGCCTTAAATCTCTCACCACATTCTAAACATTAACATTAGAAAAAGTAACATTTTACAACCCACCACCCATTATGCTCAAAACGTTCATCATCCTACTAGGTCCAATACCAGACTTATTTAAAGTGTCAATTAATTTTCTTGTAACCAGAGTAATATTTCTATATGTCTCAATCAAATCTACCTTGGTAGGGGTCACTAGATGATGATTGTGCTCTAATTGAACAGTAGAAATATGCCAATTGTCTTCTTTCTTATTATGAACAACATATATTCTAGCTTTGAATAATGTGCATCCTATAGAGTCTCGTGGCTTAGCTATTTTCTTACTACCATCTTCATCATCAGTCAAACTCTTTATAGAAGTTGGTGTACAGGATTTTTTACAAACATACAACCTAGACGACACATCATTAGTACCAGCATGTTTATGACTAGTTGCAATTCGAATCTCAAAACCATTTTTTTAGCATACGACCTATAAAAAAATTCAACTTCTTCTAACTTAGAAAATAATTGACCAACATATGGAATCATTTCAGATTTACTACTTTCAACTTCACTTACAAACTCAGATGCATTTTCATAAATATCTAAACTAGCATATAATATGAAGAACTTGATACAAACCTTTTATGAGCAGGTATGTTGTGCTCTATTCTGAAATAAGATGGAAGAATCTACAGATCAAAATTTCAACTTTAATTTGAGAGTGAAAATGAACAATATCAACCAAAAGAAAAAGATATGAAATAGCAGAGGGAGAAAAATTAAGAGAAAATTGATGTATGTAAGATTTGTGAAATGAAAGGTTATAGAGATAATTTAAAACCGGAAGAACCAAGCAGGGGTTTTTAAAGAAGGCGCTGGCTGCCTCTATAGCTATTAGCGGGAGAGTCAACACGAATTCCCAAGCAATTAATTGGTCACAAAAAGCTTACAAAAGCTTACAAAAAGCTGAATTAAAAGTGGTAGGGCCCTGCCGCTACAGGCTAATGCGGTAGGGGTAAACATTTCGCATTAAAAAGTAGGGGCGACTTGATACCTTCACCTGAGTTTTTGTTTTATTTGACTGCCGCAACAGCCTGTAGCGGCAGGCCTTTTTCCCCATTAATCCCAACCTTCCATTGTCCAGATCAATGGTCATTAACTCGGTTGCTGCACAGTACTTTTAGCAACCGTTTGCCACAGATGAACTCCATATATATATATATATATATATATAAGAAGAAGAAGCCATGGATCGATGATCCGGGTATAAATCCTTGATGAGCTTCTCGATATCTGTGTGTGTATATATATATATATATTAAAGTGGTAGAAAGCTTAAAAATCTGAAAAATCTTACAGTGGGCTTCTAAGAAGACTTCATAGATTTTGGGGTCTGAAAACTAGGTTTCCATTGGTTAAATTTTAGTATGTTGTAGAACACGAGCTTACAAGTGTTTAGAAAGAAGAATCACAAAGTTTGGAGCACTCTAGAAGAGGTTAAGGGCTGAAATGGACAAAGTTTTTTCTCTTTTCTTCTTCTTTTTTCAAATGGCTGATGGAGGGGTCTATTTATAGACCAAATGTTTTGCGGCTCAACCCGTGGCAGCCGCGGGTCTACCTGTGGCTTCCCGAGCTTCCCTGGGCTTTGCGGGTCCTGTCGTCTTGAAGTACGTGTAGTCAGGCTACGCGCTATCTGCTTGAACTTTCATAACTTTCAATCTGGGCATCTCATGGAGGCGTGTTGTACCTTTTCAAAAAGTCATTGACAAGAGTTACACAATGACATGGGATTAGACATTGTCTGAAGCTGGGAAGATGGGTCAATGACCAGATATCCAAGTCTTTGTTGTCTATCCGTTGAGTTGTCTTGTGTAGTTGTCACTCAGGATTTGAGCTATGGTTCAAGTGGAACATCTTTGGACGTAGTTTGAGTTGATCTGTGTTAAGACGATGTTGAGGTGGCAAAATGACCATTTTGCCCTTGTCTGGCTTTAGCGCAGTTGTAGCAGTCATTTGTCAGGGTTATCTCTGAGATTGGCCTGCTGTTGACTCTAACTATCGTTAGGGTTGTCTTTGAGGTTTGTTTGACCTCCCGAGGTTATCTCTGGGCTTTGAACTTGTTCCCCTAGGGTTATCTCCGGGGTTACAACTGACTCTCCTGGGGTTATATCCGGGATCGGAACTGAATCTCCCGGGGTTATGTAAGACCCCAAATTTTATGAAAGGAAAGTATTCAATTTTTATAATTATTATTCTATTTAGTAAAGGGTTAAATTGATAAAAGGTTAAAGTTAAGGGTGATATTTGAAAAAATTTCAAAGTAAGTAAGTTGTCATAAAATAATCGATGATAAATGTACAGTAATACGCGTGGTTGCATAGTATCACACGGTATTGATTATTGATGCTTACGTGAGAAGTCACTCAGTTATACTCAATTATTGCTATAGTAATTGTTGCATCATATCTCTCATATTATTGATTCAATTATTGTCATAGTATCATCTGCATAATATTTTATATTATTAAATCATTAATTGAGACGACAAAGTTATTCATATTATTATTTGCAATATTGACAATATCTAAAAGTTCTGTCAATGAGAGGTTTGGTCACCTAATTACACGCCAATAAGGAGAAATCCTTATCGGAAAGCCCCCTCTTTCCTGGGAACAACCTGGTTGTTAAATATTGAGAGTTATAATATTAATAATGAATAAGTTTGTGTTGATTAAAGATGCAATTGATAGTTCCATTATGTGGGAATTATTAGTGTTAGTGAAAATCGACATTTATTTCGATAATAATTGATGTCTGGAGGTTATATTGACTAATCGGATAATTAATCAGATAAATGAGCAATTAATTGCTATTAATTCACATGCTTATAACTATGTGTTCACATGTGTGTACTATTGATTCATATGATTTACTATTAGGGGAGTTGGTGCAAGATTGATAATACTTGCATGACTAAATTAAAAATGAAGGTATAGATGAAGGTACTATGTGACGCCCCCAAAACAAGTATACATCACCCATCTTGAGTCGCCAGATATATGGTACATAAATTCAAATACAACTTAATTATACAACAGTCGTGTAAAATACGACAAAACATAGGTGAGAGTTTAAACAAGAATCTTGTCATCTAGACAATATCCACACTCAATGGTGTCCTCATTACAATTATTATCACATTATTCCGTAGAATAGTGAGGACTACTAAAGCCATTTATCCTGGACCATCACTCCATTCCCCAACTCGTCCCAGCTATATTCTCATTTCCTGAAGAGAAAAAAAAAAAGCAAAAGTGTGAGCTCAACTAGGCCAGTAAGAAATATTATGACTAAGATAATGCAGAATAAATTATCCTTAGCCTTCAACAGTGTTAAACTGATAAAATACAATAGACATCAAGTTTAACTGCAACGGAATAAGCAAACCATTAGAAGAGCCAAGTAGAACATAATGTCTACTATCTTCCCTAGATTAAAAGTCCATCGTTAATATTTCATTCCTATAATACTCATCAACAGTTCTTTGTTATACCCAAGACAAAAAGAACTATCATCACCTGTCTTCACCTAAACCACCAAAGATTATAGTTAAATCCACAATTCATATTTATAATCATGTACATCAACAGTTTCTCCTTGCCACAAAGGTTTAATAGAACGTTTACTCAATATCCTTACCCCAAAGGCTAATGATATTCAAATGTAATAACAATGATCATACCAATCAGTTGTCTACCTTTGCACTACGGGCCAAAGATATTCAACTATAAAACCAATGGTCATGATCATACCAATCAATTGTCTGTCAGTGCACTACGGCCAAAGACATTCAACTGTTAACTAATGGTCATGATCCTGCCAATCATATCATCGAATTATCCATGCACTACGAACCAATGATATTCGTTATTATCACCAGTGGTTATGATCATGTCATACACCTGTCCATCTTTGCACGTAAGGCAAAGATATACAACTATAAAATCAATAATCAATAGTCCATCTTTGCACGTAAGCAAAAAATATACAACTGTAAAACCAATAATCAACAGTCCATCTATGCACGTAAGCCAAAGATGACTTTCATCACAATATAAGCATGAGGATGATGACAATGATATAAGCATTAATCAAACGAAATCAAGGATAAATATTAAAGACTTTAAATTTATCCAGAGTTTAAAAATATCCAAATTGTCAACATGATACTGCTTTGTGGAGTAAAATTCAATAACAAATATTCATGTACCAAAAATAATTTGGACAGAAAAGAAATATATTTTTTGTCGTGAATAGTACCCCGTGAATAGTACTTTGGGAATAGTATCCCGTAAATAGTACTCCAACATGAAAAGTACCCCGAATACCCGAGTGAATGATACTAGAGTGAATAGTAATTGGGTGAATAGTAACCCATAATTAGTAACTCGTGAATAGTACTCCGGCACGAAAAGTGCCCCAAATACCCAAGTGAATAATACTAGAGTGAATAGAAACTGGGTGAATAGTAACTCGTGAATAGTAACTCGTAAAAAAAATACCAAAGAAAATGATATTCCATGAAGAGTACAAAAGAAATGATATCTCAGATGAGTATAATAGAATATACGAAACTGCAAATGGATTTTCACCTGCCATGCAGTAATCCACGTAGACAGATCATTTCCACAATTTAATAAGGAATGAATACGAAGGATCATTCACCATGCATGCTGTAACCCACATAGACAAGTTATTCTAACAGAATAATAAAGAATGGAATAACAGAAGAATTCACCATGCATGCGATAGACCGCACAGACAATTTATTCCCAACATAATAATAAAGAATCGAACCAGGTCATGTGTAATTCGCACAGATAAGATATTCCAACATAATAATAAAGAATGGAACCAGATCATGCGTAATCCACGCAAACATGATATTCCATCAGAATAATAAAGAATGGAACCAGGTCATGCGTAATCTGTACAGACAGGATATTCCAACAGAATAATAAAGAATGGAATAACAACATAATTCATGCGATAGACCGCGCAGACAGGTTATTCCAACAGAATAATAAAGAATGAAATAATAGAAGAATTTCACCATGTATGCGGTACTTCGCAGAGACTGGTTATTCCAATATAATAATAAAGAATGGAATAACAACCCTTATGAGTATTGAAAGAAAATAACTCTCTTCATGAATACGAAATAATAATACCCCTTACAACTGTTGAACGAAAATAATATTCCTACGAATATTGAACAAAGATGACATTCCTTATGAATATTGAACAAAAATAATATTCATACGAATACGAAAAATAATATCTCTTCAGAATATAAAAAAATAATAACCCTTACCTCAGAAGAAGACTGGATACTGGAGTAGTGAAGTAGTAGACTACTTTTCTTCTTTCTCTCTATAGCTTCTCTCTCTATAGCTTCTATCTCTATAATTGCTCTTGTGAGACTTAGTGAATTGGTGAGAAATGAAGGAAGAATGAGCTTCTATTTATAGGAAAATATAGTTTCGATAATTGCACATTTTGGGGCTCAAAATATTACAGTACAATACCTTCAACTTTTCTTTCATTTTAAATTTATTCTTGCAAGTATTATAAAACTTGCACCACCTCCCCTAATAGTAAATCATGTGAATCAATAGTAAATCACGTGACTCAATAGTTCTAAACATGTGAAAAAATTAATTATAGTATAGTACCTTTAACTATGCCTCCATTTTTAATTTAGTTATGCAAGTATTATCAATCTAGCACCAACTCCGCTAATAGTAAATCATGTGAATCAATAGTACACACATGTGAACACATAGTTATAAGAATGTGAATTAATAGCAATTAATTTCTCATTTATCCGATTAATTACCCGATTGGTTAATATAACCTCCAGACATCAATTATTATCAGAATAGATGTCGATTCCCACTAACATTAATAATCCCAACACAATGAAACTATCAATTTTATCTTTAATCAACACGAACTTATTCATCATTAATATTATAACTCACAATATTTAACAACCAGGTCATTCTCAGGAAAGAGGGGGCTTTCTGATAAAGATTTCTCCTTATTGGTGCGCAATTAGGTGACCAAACCTCTCCTTAACAGAACTTCTAGACATTGTCAATATTGCAAATAATAATATGAATAACTTTGTCATCTCAATTATTGATTTAATAATATAAATATTGTGACAATAATTGAATAAAACTGAGTGACATCTCACGTAAGGATCAATAATCTGTGTTGTGTGCTACTATGCAACCACACGTATTACTATACTTTTACTACCGATTATTTTATGACAACTTGCTTACTTTGAAAAAAATTCATATATCACCCTTAACTGTAACCTTTTATCAATTTAACCATTTACTAAATAGAATAATTATAATAAAATTGAATACTTTCATTTCATAAAATTCGGGGTCTCACAATCTCCCCTCCTTATGAAACTTCGCCCTCGAAATTTACGTACCCGCTAGTTCGAATAGATGAGAATACCTTGCTTTCTTTTCGGATTGTATCTTCCCGGTTATTTTCTCTCTATCGTGATTTTCCCATTTCTCATCTCCTGTATTTCAGATATCATTCTAGAATATAGTTTCAAAATAAGGGTTAATTGACAAGCCACATATTATCCCTATACTCTGACCGACCAATTAAATACCAAATAACTTAGGTAGGTCATACTAGCGAAGGAATTCCCCATCTCTCCCCTCCTAGTTCTTGTCTCACATCTCAACCAGGGATCATATCCCTAAGCTTTGATACCAACTGTGACCCACATCCAAGACTTGGATAGCCCCTCACAATGATACCTATCAACTTGCCACCGTTCCTCACGGCGTCCCCTACGGAAAGTCTGGCTTCGGTGCATCCCAAGACTTGGAAGTCAACAGCTAAAGGCTCGGGGCTCTTTTTTATGGCTTTGATACCAACTGTGACACCCCTAAAATAGGTATACATCACCCATCTTGAGTCGTCAGATACATGGTACATAAATTCAAATACAACTTAATTATACAACAGTCGTGTAAAATACGACAAAACATAGCTGAGAGTTTAAACAAGAATATTGTCATCAAGACAATATCCACACTCAATGGTGTCCTCATTACAATTATTATCACATTATTCCGTAGAATAGTGAGGACTACTAAAGCCATTTATCCTGGACCATCACTCCATTCCCCGACTCGTCCCAGCTATATTCTCATTTCCTGAAGAGAAAAAAAGCAAAAGCGTGAGCTCAACTAGGCCAGTAAGAAATATTATGACTAAGATAATGCAGAATAAATTATCCTTAGCCTTCAACAGTGTTAAACTTATAAAATACAATAGACATTAAGTTTAACTGCAGCGGAATAAGCAATCCATTAGAAGAGTCAAGTAGAACATAATGTCTACTATCTCCCCTAGATTAAAAGTCCATCGTTAATATTTCATTCCTGTAATACTCATCAATAGTTCTTTGTTATACCCAAGACAAAAAGAACTATCATCACCTGTCTTCTCCTAAACCACCAAAGATTATTGTTAAATCCACAATTCATATTTATAATCATGTAAATAAACAGTTTCTCCTTGCCACAAAGGCATAATAGAACGTTTACTCAATATCCTTACCCCAAAGGCTAAAGATATTCAAATGTAATAATAATGATCATACCAATCAGTTGTCTGCCTTTGCACTACGGGCCAAAGATATTCAACTATAAAACCAATGGTCATGATCATACCAATCAATTGTCTGTCAGTGCACTACGGCCAAAGATATTCAACTATTAACTAATGGTCATGATCCTGCCAATCATATCATCGAATTATCCATGCACTACGGGCCAAGGATATTCGTTATTATCATCAGCGGTTATGATCATGTCATACATCTGTCCATCTTTGCACGTAAGCCAAAGATATACAACTATAAAACTAATAATCAATAGTCCATCTTTGCACGTAAGTAAAAAATATACAACTGTAAAACCAATAATCAACAGTCCAACTATGCACGTAAGCCAAAGATGACTTTCATCACAATATAAGCATGAGGATGATGACAATGATATAAGCATTAATCAAACGAAATCAAGGATAAATATTAAAGACTTTAAATTTATCCAGAGTTTAAAAATATCCAAATTGTCAACATGATCATCGCTTTGTGGAGTAAAATTCAATAATAATATTCATGTACCAAAAATAATTTGGAATGAGAAAAGAAATATATTTTTTCGTCGTGAATAGTACCCATGAAGTGAATAGTACTTTGGGAATAGTACGTGACGACATGAAAAAGTACCGAATAATAGAAAGTGAATGATACTAGAGTGACTAGTAATCGGGTGAATAGTAATCCATGAATAGTAGCTAGTTAATAGTACTCAAGAAAACACGAAAAAGTGCCCGAATAATAGAGTGAATAATACTAGAGTGAATAATAATGGTGAATAAGAAATCAGTGAATAGTTACTCGAAATAAAAAAAATACCAATGAAAATGATATTCCATGAGCGAAAACAAAAGAAATGATATCTCGACGAGTATAATAGAATAAACGAAGCGCAAATGGATTTTCACCCGCCATGCAGTAATCCACGTAAATGCATCATTTCCACAATTTAATAAGGAATGAATCGAAGGATCATTCACCATGCATGTGGTAATCAACATGAGCGAGTTATTCCAATAGAATAATAAAGAATGGAATAATGAAGAATTCACCATGCATGCGATAGATCGCATGCATGAGTTATTCCCAATGTAATAATAAAGAATGGAACTAGGTCATGCGTAATCCGCATAGACAGGATATTCCAACAGAATAATAAAGAATGGAACCAGGTCATGCGTAATCCGCACAAACAAGATATTCTAATAAAATAATAAAGAATAGAACCAGTTCATGCGTAATCTGCACAGATAGGATATTCCAACAAAATAATAAAGAATGGACTAACAATGAATTTACTGTGCATGCGATAGATCAAGCACAAACAAAAGTTATTCCAACATAATAATAAAAAATGGAATAATGTAAGAATTTCACCATGTATGCGGTATTAGCGATAGACAAGTTATTCCAACATAATAATAAAGAATGGAATAACAACCCTTACGAGTATTGAAAGAAAATAACTCTCTTCATGAATACAAAAGAATAATACCCCTTACAAATATTGAACGAAAATAATATTCCTACGAATATTGAACAAAGATGACATTCCTTATGAATATTGAACGAAAATAATATTCATACGCATACAAAAAAATAATATCTCTTCAGAATATAAAAAAATAATAACCCTTACCTCAGAAGAAGACTGGATACTGGAGTAGTGAAGTAGCAGACTACTCTTCTTCTTTCTCTCTATAGCTTCTCTCTCTATAGCTTCTATCTCTATAATTGCACTTGGGAGACTTAGTGAATTGGTGAGAAATGAAGGAAGAATGAGCTTCTATTTATAGAAAAATATAGTTTCGATAATTGCACGTTTTGGGGCTCGAAATATTACAATACAATACCTTCAACTTTTCTTTCATTTTTAATTTAGTCCTGCAAATATTATCAAACTTGCACCACCTCCCCTAATAGTAAATCATGTGAATCAATAGTAAATCATATGTCTCAATAGTTCTAAACATGTGAAAAAATTAATTATAGTATAGTACCTTTAACTATACCTCCATTTTTAATTTAGTCATGCAAGTATTATCAATCTTGCACCAACTTTCCTAATAGTAAATCATGTGAATCAGTAGTACAAACATGTGAACACATAGTTATAAGAATGTGAATTAATAGCAATTAATTGCTCATTTATCCGATTAATTACCCGATTGGTTAATATAACCTCCAAACATCAATTATTATCACAATAGATGTTGATTTCCACTAACACTAATAATCCCAACACAATAAAACTATCAATTTCATCTTTAATCAACACGAACTTATTCATCATTAATATTATAACTCACAATATTTAACAACCAGGTTGTTCCCAGGAAAGAGGGGGCTTTCCAATAAAGATTTCTCCTTATTGGCGCGCAATTAGGTGACCAAACCTTTCCTTGACAGAACTTCTAGACATTGTCAATATTGCAAATAATAATATGAATAACTTTGTCGTCTCAATTATTGATTTAATAATATAAATATTGTGACAATAATTGAATAAAACTGAGTGACTTCTCACGTAAGCATTAATAATCAGTATCGTGTGCTACTATGCAACCACACGTATTACTATACTTTTACTACCGATTATTTTATGACAACTTGCCTACTTTGAAAAATTTTCATATATCACCCTTAACTTTAGCCTTTTATCAATTTAACCATTTACTAAATAGAATAATTATAATAAAATTGAATACTTTCATTTCATAAAATTCGAGGTCTCACATACTATATTATAATTAATTTTTTCACATGTTTAGAACTATCGAGTCACATGATTTACTATTGATTCACATGATTTACTATTAGGGGAGGTGGTGCAAGTTTGATAATACTTGCAGGACTAAATTAAAAATAAAGAAAAAGAGGAAGGATTTATACTGTAATATTCTTTATTATTCAGTTGGAATAACCTATCTGTGCGGTCTATCACATGCCTGGTGAATTATTCTATTATTCCATTCTTTATTATTCTGTTGGAATAACCTGTTTGTGCGGTCTATCGCATGCCTGGTGAATTCTTTTGTTATTCCATTCTTTATTATTCATTGGAATAACTGCTCACGCGACTACCGCATGCATGGTGAATTCTTCTGTTATTCCATTCTTTATTATTCTATTGGAATAACCTGTCTATGTGGATTACCACCTGCATGGTGAATGATCCTTCGTATTCATTCTTTATTAAATTGTGGAAATGATCTGTCTACGTGGATTACCGCATGACGAGTGAAAATCCATTTGCAGTTTTGTAATTTTTTCTGACCCTTAAAAATTCTGGAAAAATTTGAAATGATAATTTAATGAGTTTTCTAGATTGTGTCCAAAAATGGCAATTTTTGGATGTATAGATTACGAGTTGTGAATTTTATGAGAAAAGACTATTTTAAAAGTAAACCCTTATAACTCCTTTTGGTTAACTCCAAAATTGGTGAAATTTTTATTGGGAGTACATGTATATCACAGGAGTATACCCTGTAAATTTTGGAATTTTTGGACAAAAGTATAGTTTATGATAAATGTCTAAATATTCGGCAATTTTGGCCATATGAATAGTAAATGAATTTTAAAAATTCTGAGAAAAATATATGTTCAATATGGGACTATATTCTGCTAAATCCCAAAAAAGAAAATTGTTTGGGACTGATTTGGTATTTTTCATGAAAATGGTTTAGTTACGAACATATGAATTAAATATGTTATGTGAAGTTGAAAAATTGGTAAATAGGATTCTATGGCTTGAAAATCCAATATAATGTATATGTAGATTTTTGATAAGGAATTTGATCATTGGTGATGAAATCTTATGAGTATGACATTTTTGATTGATTAAATGCATTATTTGGTAAAGTGTATATAAGTAAAATAAATTGTTTATAAGTTTAAAAAATGATTAAAATATTGTTATAATATTAATGATATTAGATTATGAGATTATTATGTGATTGATAACATTGGAATATTGTTAAACTCTGGATAAATTTAAAGTCTTTAATATTTATCCTTATTTTCGTTTGATTAATGCTTATATTATTGTCATCATCCTCATGCTTATATTGTGATGAAAGTCATCTGTGGATCTCCTAGGGTTATCTCTGAGGTTTGATTGATTTAGCTTCCAGAGTTGTCTTTGGAAGACCATTCTTCCCTCTTGCATGGTTAGTAATAGGAATGTAAAATTTCAAGTGTACAGACCGGGTTAAAAGATGAAAAGGGAGAAAAACTAAATAAATTGGGCAAACTGGAAAAGTAGCATAGATCGCACTACTTTTGTAATGGTATTGGCGCGGGCCACCCCAAAAGATTTAAATGTTCTACACCACTAGCGCGGGGCGCACCAGATATATATATAATTGTTGTCAGACATATCTGATGAGCCTGGATTTTACATCCGGAGCGTTTATTATATATATATATATATATATATATATATGTGTGTGTGTGTGTGTGTGTGTGTGTCTGTGTGTGTGTGTGTGTATACATAATTGTTGTCGGACATATCCGATGAGCCTGGATTTCATATTTGGCGCATTTACTGCTTTTATATATATATATATATATATATATATATACATATATTATATTTCGTCAGTTCGAGTTTACTTCTGGCGGTTGATAACATTATTGTTTTATTTACATTTTGATCCCCATGGAGTTTCTTCGTGGTGGTTGATCATGTCTCAGTATATATATATTTCTGACTTTTATATATATACAATCGCCATCGCTTTCTATATAAACTGCAGATATATGTGAGCCTAGGAATCATGTGATCACAGATTGACTCTCTTGAATCTAGATTTGGTTCCCATGATGGACTTTTTTCAAACCAGAAGCAGCTTGTACATTATTTACGAGGTAACTGAATTTCCTTGGATGGTCATCACATGCCCATGAGGAGTTTGGCACTACTGTATATTATTTTCTCGAAGATGCCTCGCATCTCGAAAATAAAAGCTAACAAGCAGATCATTTTAATAAACGGTGAGACACATTGTATGTGAATGTGTGTTGTGTGGTTCCTCCACCAGTAGGCTATCCTGTTAGTGTTTGATTACTTGACTCGTAGGAAGACTAATTCCAACGAGGCTCAGGAAAGGCACCACCCAGATTCGCTCCAGTTGAAAGACTGAATTAACTTCCCGTCAAGTAGATTGCGATGATCTGGGAACCTTCATGCCAAAAAGCCACGAGAGTAACCCTAAGATTGGTCAACCTCTGATAAACCAAACGCGGAGGAAAGTCTCTTCATGCTTTCCATTTTCAATTACTTGTAAAAGCATTTACTTGTAATTTTATTCCATGATCATCTATATGTAATGGAAAATATGAAGAATATATGTGCATGTATGACATGTTTTCAATTAACAACCATTTTTGCAGGACCATATTCCTAAAATGGGCACATCATGATAACATTTACATTATCCCTAAGACTAAACTATATAAGTCTTTTGTAGGGAAGCAATTGGGCCTCACATTCGCTTCAAAATCCAAAAAGACCACGAACTACATACCAATCATGTCTTCTTCTCGACCCGATTAATATTGTTTCCGATAAGAATTTGTGAATTGAGTAAACAAATTATTTAATTTGGTACTGCTTTGAAAGAATTGCATCAATCTGCTCAGGGTATGAAGTTTCCTACACATACAGAATCCTCTTCACAAGGAGGAGCTCAAGGTTTGGAAAAAACAATTCCAGAACCTCGTTTGGATATAACCGACAAAGACTCTAAAAACACCCATCTCAAATGAGATCCAGACACTTGTGACATCAAGAAGAAGATTCTCCAAATGGAGGAAACTATCCGTGTTCTCAAAGGGATTGGAACACATGGAAGTGTTTCATATGCTGACCTTTGCATATTTCCTGGGGTTCATTATCCATAGAAATTCAAAACCCCTGATTTTGAAAAGTATGACGGATTAGGGGATCCTTATACACATTTGAAAGTGTTCATTGGAGAACTTAGATCTTATGCGGAAAATGAGAAGCTCAGAATGCAGCTGTTCCAAAAGAGTCTGATTGGAGAAGCCCGTTCATGGTATACCAGATTAGACAACTCAAAGATCTATAGCTGAAAAGAGCTAGGTCACGCCTTTCTCACTCAATACAGTTTCAATCTCAAATGGCTTCTAACTGGTACCAAATTACCAAGGTCAAGAAACAATCTAATGAGTCATTCATAGAGTATGCTCAAAGGTGGAGGTGCCTTGCTGCTCAAGTTATTCCTTCCATGATAGAATCAGAAATGGTCATGACTTTCATAGATATACAAGAAGCTCCTTTCTATGAGAGAGTTTTAGCCGTTATCGGCAAAGCATTCTCTGAAATGATCAAACACGGAGAAATGGCTGAGATGGGATTGAAGTTTGGTAAGATTCAAGACCTAACCGCTCTTAAAGTAGTTGCTGAGCACAACCAATCCGGATCTTATGGATACAACCCCCGGAGGGTACATAAAAAGAAAGAGGAGGATGTTTCCTTGATACTACAAGGACATAAAGGCAGTCAGAACATGCCTATATAGAGGAGAAACTACTCCCCTTTTCAAGCACAGTCTTCAAACCCTCCATTGCCTAAAAGTGGAGAAGTAAAGCACCCTCGAACGTTCACACCCTTAGGGGACTTGCTCGAGAATATTCTTGCTCTTCTGACTACTCAGAAGAAAATCACACGTCTTCTTCCACCAGCCAACCCTAATGGGAGGGGTTTTATTGCTACTCAAAAGTGTGCTTATCATGCCGGAGCACGTGGACATGATACTCAAGATTGTTGGGCCTTGAAACACAAGATCCCATATTCAATAGACAACGGTGAGATCGTGGTCACCAAACTAGATCAACATCATGTGCAAGGTAATCCTCTTCCTTAACACAAAGAAAAAGAGGTTAACATGATCAGTTGGAGCACTGGACAAAGTTCTAGTTTTAATGGTGAATCATCGCAGACCATCAAAGACGGTGTTGACATATGGGGTTATGCAAAGTTCCAGTTTACTATGGAACAAAAGATGAAAGCTCTTTGCAAACAAATTGAGCAATTGGCAGAATTAGTGACCCACCAGCATCAAGTCACACGCCAATTAATCAAACAGGAGCATGCCTATCTCATTCCTTTTGTTATGAATGCTCCACCATCACCTTCAGAAAGCGAACAAATGCTAAAGCCCGTTAGGATTTTGCCAATCAGAGGGAGTTTACCTATCTGGGCCAACCTATGGAGGAAATATTTCAAATGTTGATCAATGAAGGAAGAATTACATCCTTTCTACCTCCAATCAATCCCCGTGCAGGACGGTTTAACTCCGATGAAGTGTGTCAGTATCATTCCTCACGGTCACAGCACAAACGAATGCTGGGCACTCCGCCATCTCATTCAAAATCTTATTGATAGCGGTGTCCTGCAAATGGCAGACGATGACACTGTGCAACTTGAGGGTTGGAGTACATATCCTACCAAATGGAAGGGATCGGTAGCAGTTATATCCAACGAGGATTATGAAACTATCAAAGCATTTCCCATACAAGTAATTCAACTCAAAGGAGCTGACAATCCTTTGAAAGTGGCCGCACCAGAGCCAATTTCTTTACTTTTCAGACCACAATATCCTATTGTCAGCTTACACAAAGTTCCATGGAATTATGGACAAGCTGAAGGATCTACGTCTCATACTACTGCTACAGTGTCGAAGGAAAATCCACTATATCTTCCTCAAAGGGTAATGAAGCCCGTCATCAAAGCAAAGGGGAAGATTCCCATGGAGAATATTGAAAAATTCCTCCGCACTATGGGCCATAATGAAGCCAAGGTGGTTTTAAGCTTAAGAGAAGCTCCACATCATATATCAATACTGGACTTGGTTTTTTCTTTCGAGGATCATTGAAAGATTTTATTGAAGGTTTTGGAAGAAACCTACTTACCAAAATCAGTGGATGTGGAAAAATTTCAACATATGGTTGATCACATTTTCAACAACAATGTGATATCCTTCACTGATGATGACAAATCTCCCGAAGGGACTGGTCATTGCAAGCCATTGCACATTGTAGTTTTGTCTTCCGGGTATATGCTAGTTGGAGTTTTGATAGATGGAGGTTCGTCTCTGAATATTTGTCCTTATGCCACTTTGGTAAAGATGAATGTCAATCTAAAATGGATCCAAAGCAGCCATACGGTTATCAAAGCTTTTGATGGATCCCGACGAAATTTCGTCAGAAAGATTGAGCTGCCAATTGAGATTGGTCCAAATACATTCAATGTATCCTTTCATGTCCTCATAATAGACTCAGGATATAAACTGCTATTGGGGAGGCCATGGATACACATGGTTGGAGCTGTTCCCTCCACACTACATCAACAGCTAAAATACATTGTTCACAACAGTCTAGTCACTGTTAACGCTGAGTCAGAATGTCCTGAACAAGGAGATCTTCCAATCATCAGTTTCAACTCAGAAGTTAAGCCGGCCAGTTTTCATACCTTGGAAGTGAGTAACACTCAATACCATCCTATTGGAGCACCACATCCCGTACCCAATATTTCTGCCGAGGTTATGTCGGCCACTCAAGAAATGATGTCATTGGGTCATCAGCCTGGACAAGGGCTTAGTAAAAATTAGCAGGGTATTAAGCACCCTATTCAAGTGTCCAGTCAAATTGGGATCGCCGGACTAGGCTATGCTGCCAGTTCCAGTCATAGGAATCCTCATAAGCAAAAGCAGGTTCCTCAAGCTTCCGCCACACGACAACTTTTTCCATCTGCACCGCATGAGCTGATATAGTCTCCAGTTAAGGTGTCAGCCCATGTTATGGCTATGTTGTTTCCCAAACCATTACCATTCAAAGCAAAGGAGGTGCTTATTCCTAATTCTGAAGTGGAAGAAAAAGAGCGGAAACGTAAACATGACATCGCCTTGATGATGTCAGGCATACGCATCATTGTTCATGATGAACATACACATATATACCCCAGACGATGATTGCCCAGATGTCATGGTTATCATTCAGGAGAAGGAGGACAATGACAATCCCTCCATCACTGCAGTCCACCAGGATTTTGCCCTCGACAATTGGAGCAGCACTCCATGCATTGGTCGATGAGGGTAAAACAGGCAGAAAACCTCTGTAGATAACTTTAATTGCTTACTTTTCTATACAGTATTAGCAGTTATTTAATCAGTACATGCTAACACTTTGTATGATTAAACAGTTTCATATATTAAGTGAAAGCATCTTTTGATTTTAGGACTCTGAATTTAGATGTGCATGTACTTGTCGATGAGGTACCTTCTCTCCACAATAACTTTGATGCAAAGTTGGACTCAGACTTGATGGACATACAAGAGGACATTGAGACACCTCAGGAGATTAAGGAAAAGGTCGCAGATAAGCCTAAACCCAACCTTGACCAAACCACTTCTTTCAATATTAGAACCTTAGAAAACCCTAAGCTAATCCAGATTGGTTCAGACCTTACCCCAAACCAACGGAATGACATGGTTGCACTATTAACCCAATTCTAGGATGTGTTTACATGGTCTCATGAAGACATTGTGGGTTTGTTCACTGACATTGTTCTTCACCGCCTTCCCATTAAAGAAGGATTCAAGCCAGTTAGGCAGAAGCTTAGGCGATTGAAACCTGAGTAGAGTTTAAAAGTAAAAGAAGAAATTGTGAAACAATTTCAAGCTGGCATTATCATGGTGTCTAGATATCCGGAGTGGATATCTAACATTGTTCCTGTGCCTAAACCTGGAGAAAAGGTGCGAGTTTACGTGGATTACCGGGATCTGAACAAAGCTTGCCTTAAAGATAGCTTTCCTGTACCCTTTATCCACATTCTCATTGACAATACTTCTCAATACGGCATGTACTCCTTTGCGGATTGCTTCGCAGGGTACCATCAGATTATGGTCGCTGAGGAAGATAATGAGAAAACTGCTTTCATCACGCCTTGGGGAACCTTTTGCTACAAACGGATGTCATTCAGCCTCATCAATACCGGGGCAACCTACCAGCGAGCTATGATGGCTCTTTTCCATGATTTAAGGCACAAAGAGATAGAGATCTATGTGGATGACATTATTGTCAAGTACCGAAGGGAGGAAGACAACTTAGACCATCTCAGAAAGCTTTTCAACAGGTTGCATAAGTGCAACTTGAAGTTGAATCCAGCTAAGTGCGCCTTTGGTGTTAAGTCAGGCAAGTTCCTAGGTTTCTTAGTTAGCCACAAAGGGATTGAACTAGATCTTACCAAAATCCAGGCCATCAAGGAAATGCCTATTCCTCAGATAGAGCAGGAAATACGGGGATTTTTGGGAAGAATCAACTTTATTAGCAGGTTTATCTCTCAACTCACAAAGAACTCGTGAACCCATCTTCAAGTCGTTAAGGAAGAACTCCTCCATGAAATGGAACGATGAGTGTAAAAAGCCTTCCTTACCATTAAAGAGCAGTTGGTTAACGCCTGCTTTTTTGGTACCACCTGTGGATGGTGTTCCCCTATTCATGTACACGTCCATTAATGACAATGCCATGGGCTACACTTGTCAGCAAAAAAAGACAATAGAGGCCAAGAACGAGCTATCTATTACCTCAAAGAAAAGATTCAAAGATCGGTGAAGACAAGTACACTACGATTGAGAAGACTTGTTGTGCTTTAGCATGGGCTTCCATGAGGTTACAAAGATTACCTTCATGGGCACACAACCCATCTCATATCCCACGTGGATCCTCTCAAGTATGTGTTCAAGAAGCCCACATCGAATTGTTCGGTATCCGGATGGCGTTGATCATCTGAAGAATTTGACATCGTCTATGTGACGCAAAAGTCTGTCAAAGGTCAAGAAATTGCGGATCAACTAGCCGCCGCACCTATAGGGGATTACAAACCCTTAGAAACATACTTCCCTGATGAAGGGGTAATGACAGTTCAGAACACCATCAGTACGATGCATGCCATACATGGAAAATGTATTTTGATGGAGCTGTTAACACAGAAGGCTCTGGAGCTGGAGCAGTTTTAATATCAAATACGGGGGAGCAGTATCCCGTCGCTGTCAAATTACAGTTTGTCAGCACCAACAACACAGCTGAGTATGAAGGAACAAGCAATCCATTAAAAGAGTCAAGTAGAGAATAAAATCTACTATCTTTTATGATTTAAAAGGTTTTTCATCACTTTTATCGCTGGGACTCAACTTAATAAATAATCCACATCATCCCTACACTACGGCCAAGGATATTCATTAGTATCACAACCACAAATTGTCCATGCACTACGGGCCAAGGATATTCGTGTATTCATCAATGGTCATGGTCATGCCAACAACTGTCCATCAATGCACTACGGGCCAATGAGGACTTTTACCACATCATTTGTAACATTACGGTCATGATTATACCGATTAATCCCTGGTCATAATTATACCAAGTGCATCTATGCACTATAGGCCACAGATGACTTTTAACATAATATAAACATGAGGATGATGATAATGATATAAGAATTCAATAAAACAAGTTCAAGAATTAATTTATCCAGGAACTAATAACGCCCAAATTGTCAACATGATACTTCTTTGCGAGCGAGTAAAATTCAAGAATGCTCGTGAAGAATATTTTCATGAAAAGATCTTTGGATGAAGCTTGAGATATCAAAGATATTCCACTAATTTCATGGAGTATAGAAGTCAAAACTTTAACCAACTGAGTATAAATAAGAATGGAATAACAAAAGAAATCACCAGGCATGTAATAGACCGCATGCATAAGGTTATTCCAATGAATAATAAATAACGAAACTGTGTCAAAGTAAATTGCTTTCAACAAGATATTCCAATGTAATAATAAAGAATGGAATAACAATGAAATCACCATGCATACAATAGACCAAATGTGAGATAGGTTATTCCAACGAATAATAATTAATGGAACTGTGTCGCGTAATATCATACCAAGCAGTGATATTCTAACAGAATAATAAAGAATGGAATAACAGAAGAATTTCACCATGTATGCGGTACTTCGCATATATAGGTTATTCTAACATAATAATAAAGAATGGAATAACAGAAGAATTTCACCATGTATGCAGTACTTTGCATAGACAGGTTATTACAGCATAATGATAAAGAATGGAATAACAGAAGTTCTCTTCATGAATACAAAAGAAATAATACCCCTTACCTTAGAAAGAACTGTATATAGGAGTAGTGAAGTAGCAGAATACTTTTTTTCTTTCTCTCTCTAGAGTTTCAGTGAATTCGTAAGAAATAATGAAAGAATGAGCTTCTATTCATAGGAGAATGGACTGAATGAATAGTAACTAATTCATGAACGGTCCAGATTGATTTACTTTTAAATGTATCATTCATATTGATTTACTATGCAAAGATAATAAAATATTCTAATAAAACAAAATCTTTTAAATAAAATATAATATATTCTATTTATAATCTAATAAAACGAATAACTTTATAAAAGTATTCTATTTTATATAACAAGATTTTTTACTATGCAAACACTATGCAAGCACTATGCATAATAAAATATAATATATTCTAATTATTGTCTAATAAAACAAATAACTTTATAAAAGTATTCATTTTTATATAAAAGATTTTACTATGCAAAACACTACGCAGCACTATGCAAACACTATGCATAATAAAATATAATATATTCTAATTATTGTCTAATAAAATAAATAACTTTATAAAAGTATTCTGTTTTATATAAAAAGATTGATTACCTGCAGCTATTTGCAGCTAAGATTACCTGAGAGAGATTGTTTTGGCTGTAGGTAGTAGCTTCGCAGGATTGGCCTGAAGTCACTAAATATGCGGGATTGGTTTGTGCTCAAGCTCATTGACAAGAACTTATATAAGACCTATACAAAACATGGCAAGATCATGGACGTGGAATAGTTAGTGGTGGCATGATCCGGTAGAGGAATCCTTTTCTTCTTATAAATAAACTTCACTTGAAAATTTTCATTTTCTATTCCTTTTTCTTTGGGTGAAAATTTGGGCTGGGGGTCGGGAGGGGGCTTGTATACATGTAGCTCTAACATCTTATTGCTTTTTATGTAGGGATCTTTTTGTTTCCTTCAGGAAGGCAACTGGACAGAAGACACTAAGGATTATAATTTATAGGTTAATTGTCCTTGGTGTTTTTTAGTCGTAAATCTTTGACATCTAGTTTATTCTTTTTTGTTATTATGTTTATTATTCTATTGATAGCTAGATTCTTCAAAGCTAATGTATTGACAATTTTATTATTTATGCATCACACTTCGAACGAACAAAAAAAAGAATATTGTCGATTTGCAAATCATGGCATTAATTTTTTCATAATTTCTATCACCTCGTACAGTTTTCACGTTATATATTTTGGTGCTTACAAGTAACAACACTTGTCTTTAGTTCATAAGATGTGTACACCCATCATCTCTACGTTTGTCCTCTCTTATCTCTTTCATGACTGCTCCTTTATCTTCATCATCATCATCATACCACAACTAACAATCTACTTGGGCAGGCAGATTTCTTATGAACAAGGTTAATTTAATATATACTGACCCATCAAAAGTGTGATTTCTTATGATTCTTATGAACATGGTTAATTTAATATGCACACCGTATCGTCATGATCTGGTGGAGGAATCTTTACGAATCATCTGTCCATATACAGGAGGTGTTTATTTTTATATAGGCTAAGCATGCATATATAAATGTGCCTCTGCCCATTTGAACATGTTACGTTTGAAAGATATATAAGCTTTTGTGTTCTGCAAGCTAAAAGGGCTAATTGGGTTTATCAGACTCCCATTTGATCACAAATTTATATTAAGTCAAACATTTCCCGTAGTTTCTTATGGAGAATAATTTGACCACAAATGGTGTGAGTGAAGGCCAATTTTATCAAGTCCTACATTATGAGTTAGATGTTATTCACAAGGTTAGTTATGTTCTAATTTACTTTTTTTCTCTTTTAAGTAGAAAAGCTTAAATAAGTAGCTTTAATTGTGGCACTAACCAATAAATCCTATGTAGATATGTGCCTCTTTAGAACCCAATTACCAACCTCCTATGACTTTTATTATGGTGCAAAATTGACATCACACTCGGTTGTTTGCTAACTACTATAGGGACCGAAGCAGCATTAACAAGAAGAGTGGAAACATTTTACCTGGTACGCTAATACTGTTTATGTAAAACTAAGCCCTTTTCTATATATAGGTAAATAATTGTATCCCTAGTGTTTCACTTATTTATGTGATGGCATACATTTCTTGCATTTTCAGGCCCTTTGGTTGATACTAAAATATGTTATCCAACATAATTTGATTTTTATCTCTGCAGCCATGCTGGTATTCAGGTGAGAATATAACTTCAGTCGAATGACCTTTTTCACTCCTCGCAAGTATAACATTAGTTTGAAGTTTGAACTATGAGGAACTTCAGTTTCCTCCAAAATCTTTCGGTTATCTAATGAATCACCTTCCTTTCATTTTTATGGTAGGGGACTAGTCGGCCTGCTTATTACCATATTCTTTGGGATGAGAACAATTTTATAGCAGATGGAATCCAGTCTTTAACAAACAATCTTTGTTACACTTATGCAAGGTGTGCGCGTTCTGTTTCGGTTGCTAGGTTGATGTTCTTCCTTGAAAATGGTTGTTCGAATTGATCATCCCCAAACCTCTCTCCCCCTCTCTCTTGCCCAGCCCAAATACCAACTAGTCCAACTTCAAATCGGACGCATACATCGCCCATTAAAAGGCTTTGGCCCAATTTTTAGTAGCTAGTGTCACGGCCCTTATCTTATTCACACATTCTCGATGTGGGATTGGGGTATTAAACACACTCTCTGTATGCCATAGACTTGATGTAAGAAGGGGGGAGTAACACATTGTGTGTAACAACTTTAGTCAGCCTCTAAGTTATTGATAAAACCCAACCTATGAAGCTAATTGAGGAGTTACACCACCAAACTATGGTAATCCTATTGGATATCCCAAAATATAAAGTTTAACACGGTGACATGAGAGTGAAGTAAATTGTGGTAGTTTTGAAGTACAAATAGCATCGACTATCAAAATATTGGGAGTATGTATTGATACGTATTTGGGGATGGTGATAATCATGAGTAGCAATAGTAAAACCAAAATAATGGTTTTATTGTATGCATTTTTACTTTCGTATTCTTTACCATTCATTTATCCATTTAGCTGGAAGTTAATACATTTTTTGAATTCAATTTATTCAAATCATCTTCTAATGTAAGAGTCTTATATATTATATGTTTATACTAAGAGATTTAACTTGCAACTAATGAGCCCTTCACTTTGTGCAGTTCCTCCAGCATATTATGCCCATTTAGCTGCATTTCGAGCCAGATTCTACCTAGAACCAGAAATGCAAGAGAACTAAGTCTGTCTTTGGTCAAAGTGTCAATAGTACTCGAGCTGCTGGAAAGTCTGGAGTACGGCCATTGCCAGCCCTCAAGGAGAGAGTAATGTTTTATTGATCATTTTTTTTCTCCTAGTTCTATAGAAGTTGTAGTTCAACTTAAGTGTACAGGTTGCCCTCGTGTCTTTCTATTTAAGAAATGTTTCTTTAGTTAAAAAAAAAATTGGAGGTAACTATTTGTATATGATAGGCCAATGAGCTTGAATCCACACCCCAGTTATTTTCTATACGAAACATAATGATCGAGTATTTTACATTGCAATGCTCAAAAAGTTAAATAACAGCTTCACTGGACTAAACACACAAATGATAACCTTACCCTCATCACTTTTAGGTAGAGTTTGAAAGAATAAGGGGCCAAGTAGATGATAAGCTTATGAACTACTTAGTAGCTGTAAGGCACAAAGCTAAAGAGATGCGGGCAGCAGCATAATCCGAAAGAAACCGCCAAGCTGTAAAAACAGAGAAACAAGCAAAGTATATTCGCAGAACTTGCTGAATACCTTCTTCATTTTCATGTTGTGGTTGGTGCTGCTCTTGAAATTTGAATTATCTAATGCTGGCAATTTATTTAGTTTAGATGCATGTACTGACTTTTCTACTGTTTATAATCTATACGGTAAAATCCATTTCCGTTGTTGTTGTGGTGGTGGTTGTTATCATTGTATTGTTATCCTTTTAATTTTTTTATGTTAGATAATAAATTTTGTAGGTTTTTTGGTCTTTGGGAGACCAATATACAATAAAAAAATTTGTAGTTATCGTGACTCGAGTATTATTTATTTATATGTGGAGTATTGATTTTATTAACTTTTTATGCATTAGCTTATCAATTAGTTTAAAAAAAGTATGACAATATTTATTCTTGAAATATTAAATTTAATATTTCTTATTGAGATTAATAATAATAATATAATAATAACAAATATGAAATCACATTTTGAAAATCAATTATAATTTCCGATGAATTTTGATGATTTAGTAATTAATTTTTATTTACAAATTTATAATTTGTGAAGGAATTTTTCTCTCACTAAAGTAAAAAAAGATTCTCAATTTATAATTAGTGAAGGAAAATTTTCTCTCGTTAAATAAATTTGTCCTTCACAATATATTATTTGTGAGGGAATAAAGTTATTCACTAATTTCAAATAGTCCTTCTTAAAATATTATTTGTGAAGGAAACCAATCTTTCACTAAATAACAATATTCCATTACTAAATACAATTTGTGAATAAAAAATTTATTCATAATATATCCTTCACAAAAAATATTTAGTTACTACTTAGCGAAGGATACCCAATTGCGAGGATGTCTAATGCGAGCACTCATGTGAAGGAAATATTTCTTCGCAATAAATCACTTGTGAGTGATATAGGGCACCTAGTGAAGTATTTGTCCTTCACTAGAGGCCATTTTTGGTGTAGTGCCTCTTGTATCGATTGTTATATGTTTAGCAATGAGGGCATTGCTCACCTTAAGTTTGGGGGTGTTAGGGTTATTATCTATTTATTTCTGTCAAATGCCATGTTAGGTTACATAATTAGTACTTTGATTTTGTTTTTCAGTATTGTGGTGTAGTCATTTTGAACTGCGGGATGATGTTTTGGATTTCTATTATTATTGATCCCATGAACTGTTTTGGTAATTATTTATTAATGCTTTGATTATAATTAGCATGTTTGTGGTTTATAGCCATCTTTTTGGGGCTTATAAGGATTTATATGTTTCTGCCATGTTAATGGCCTTTTTACCCTGTTTTGAGCAGCTATTAAGCAAGGGTGTTATACATTATTAATTTTTGATTGTGGCTATGACAAGCGCAATGAGTAAGTCTCACTTAGAGTCGTGTCAAGCATGTATGAACTAGGGGTTTGTTAGTTGATAAGTTGAGACTGTTATTGATCCATCCTTCTAGCAAGCACCGACCAACTGTGTTAACTAGTTATTTTTTGAATTTAGTTTGTGTGTTTATTTCTTTGAGAGTTGTTCACTCTTAGAAACTTTCAGTTTTACAAGGTAATAAAAGACTTAGACGTTTATACAGTTTTGGATCTTGGATTCGTGCATGTTGACATATATAAAAAATAATAATAATAATAATAATAATAATAATAATAATAAATAATAATAATAATAATAATAATAATAATAATAATAATAATAATAATAATAATAAATAATAATAATAATAATAATAATAATAATAATAATAATAATAAGATAAGAAGATTGAATATCGAAATTCTTGCGGTGGGTCGAGATGGATCGTAAAACGCACTCGCCCATAAACGCAGGACCGATATTGAGATGGAGCATAAAATGCACTCACATAATAATCTTCGGTTTTTGTAAAGTCTAATTTTTCTTATGTTGATTACGTAGCCTTTCTTGCTCGAGTTACTAAATTCTTAGGGGTGTTCTACACCTAGTGCCCTAAAGTCATCTGGCTTAGGAGTCACTGATCAAAAGCTCATTAATGGGTAGTTCTGATTTGCCTAATGTAATTAAGGACTGTCCGAGTTAGATTTTACTGTCTTCGTGCTAAAGTCTTTTGATCTTTTCCTGCACTTGTGTCTTATTCATAATGCTTGTTGAATGCTTAAGTTACGGAGTGTGCATATTAGTATCAACAATCGACCATACGAACGTATTTGAGCTATGATTAGTTAGGACGATTGGTCTCCACACACATACATAGAACGGATCGAATACAGTCTTATGCTTGAAATAGAATGAATCCTTACTCATGTATGTGTTTTCCTTGTTCTCTGGGAGTAGCTATGATTGAGATGTGTAGCCACGATGCTAGTATATAGTTTTATATTCCTTTTGCGTGTTAATTTATTACTATTATTTTTGTGTTAGACAGTTTGCTCGAGGACAAGTAGAGACTTAAGTTTGGGGGTATTTGATGAGTGGGATTTATACCTGTGAATCGGATACTTTATGACTTAAATAATTGCCTGAATTCGTTGACTTTATATAGTTTTATATGATTATAGTGTTATTGCGCTTAACTGATGCAATGCAGGACTTATTAGGTCTTTTCCAAGCTTTCGGGGGACAAATCGGACATTTCAAATACACTGGCGCCGCAGCGTCAATGCCCAGTGTTATTCTGGTGTCGCGGCGCCATCCCCCTATCCAGCTAACGTCATCATGGCACTACAGCGCCACTAATACCTCTTTGGCTCATGCTGCTGCGCGAGCTCCGTGTCTTTCATACTAATGTGGCGCTGCAACACCAACCACAGGTTATTTGTCCGCGTCGCGGCGCCACCTCTGGTGCCCAGGCAGAGAAGGCCTTGGTTTGACCTAACAAAAGATGGAGACACAGATATAAAAAGAAGCAAGCCTCTGCAGATAAACCATCAAACATTATATAGTATACTAGTAGGATAGCTTAGTTTTAGCTTAGTTTTCTTCCTCTTTTGTATTTTCTCTCTCTAGTTCTTAGATAAATGTTTGTAAATATAGATTAGAGGGAAGTTTGGGATTTCCTTAGAGCAACACGAGCAATGAGCTACACAGATTGGAAAGCTTGATTTGAGCGGAATGCTTGGAGACTGATGGACCTTGACACAGTTTATTCTTATCCATTTATTCCCTCTGATTTTGTAATCCATGAATGTTGTCTTTATTGATACTTATATTTTGTTCAATAGCTATGAACTGAGTATTTGCTTTAAGGTTATAATGGAACCCTTTGTTATTTAAATCGACTGTCTTATCTCTTTGGTTGGCACCATATGATTTGGTTTAATGTATTTATGCTTAATGATTCTCACTAAGACATTAGTGATGATTTTGGTAATTTACATGATATCGACAGAAGGATTGTAGATTTACACCTAAATATATTGGCATGTGATTGTGGGTTTTGACTACATAAGTTGTGCATAGAATAGACATATATTTGTGCGCCACGTGCGACCTATTTGAGAACTTATGCTTAAATCCTTATTATGATCAATTCCCATAGACACGTGTAGGATTGTATCTAGCTTGGACATTCTTTTCTGTTCTATTCCCTATCGGGTGGATCTGGAAAGGTTATGTTTGTGCATACCTCGACAGAGATGTATGAGCACATGTATGTTCTCGGTCGACAAATTGTCGTGACAATCAAGACCAAAGAGAGAAGGGTAGGAAGTTTGATGAAGTATAGCACGCCAGGTGTTCGATAGAATGCCTGTGTGGGGTGAAGTTGTAGCCTTAGCTTGTAATTCTTTCGATTACCATTCGTTATCCATTTATTTGCTTTGATAATTAGTTATGCTTATATTAATCACACTTCCATTTATTGCTGTTCGAATAAGACTTTAACGATACAAAGTCGGTACTTGGTAAATATTAGTGATAGTTCCTCGTGGGTTCGACACTTTCCTTATCACTTTCAGATTATTTGTTAGATCGCCAGATACATCTGGCGTGTTTAGAGATCGATTTTCCAACCAACATATAACCAAGAGCAGAAGAAGAGAAAGAATAAGAATGAAAACAAGGCTGGTGGAAGAAATAGTAGAGGTAACAGTCAGAAGAGGAAATGGAATGAAAACTCAAATGCGGCAGGACAGCAAGGAAATCAACAAAAGAAGAAATTTGAAACTTGTGCTACTTGCGAAAAGAACCACACTGGGGTGTGTTTGAAGGGTAAGAGGGTATGCTTCAATTGTGGCCAGGAGGGACACATTGCACCAAACTGTTTTAGCCCCAAGAAAGGAGCATGTTTCACCTGTGTTCGAAGGATGACATGGCTCGTGATTGCCCTAAAAAGACAGCGGGAAGTGCAAGTGGAGGAAAAGGAAACAAGAGTGGAGGTACATTAACTATTACTGGACCGACACAATCAAGCCGACCTACTATGAGGACTTTCAATATGACTGTGCAAGATACTGTGCAGTCAAAGGATGTGGTGTCAGGTATCATTCTGATTAATGGTATTAATGCTTATGTGCTATTTGATTCGGGTGCTGCTTGTTCATTTATATCCGATGATTTTGCTCAAAACTAAGATTTGCCTCAGGAAGAATTAGATTTCCTTTTAAGCATAGAAATTGCAAATATGGAGGTGATTCTTGTTAGATTCATATATAAGAATTGTATAGCGGTTATAAAGGATCACGAGATGATGGTAAAAATAATACCAATTAAACTTGGGGGATTTGATGTCATATTGGGAATGGATTGGTTATTCAATTACGAAGCAGTAATTGATTGCCAAATGAAATATGTTAACGTTATGACTCTGTTAAAGGTAACGTTTTATGGAAGTAAGTCACCTCGACAAACAAGTTGTTTGATGGTGATGCAAGCCAAGAAGTTGTTGAGACAAGGATGTGTAGGATACTTAGCCTACATAATCGACACATAGAAGAAGAGTGCGAAGCTAGAAGAGATACCAGTCATTTTGCAGACGTATTTCCTAACGATTTGCCTGGACTACCGCTAGATCGAGAAATTGAGTTCGTGATTAATTTAGTGCCAGGAACGGCCCCGATATCTAAAGCCCCATACAGAATGGCCCCAGTAGAAATGAAAGAGTTGATGGTGCAATTGGAAGAATTACTCGATAAGAAGTACATTAAGCTGAGTGTATCACCATGGGGAGCCCCGGTATTGTTTGTTAAGAAGAAAGATGGATCGATGCGACTCTGCATTGATTACCAAGAATTGAATAAGGTCATGATTAAAAATAAGTATCTGTTACCGAGAATTGATGACCTGTTCGATCAACTAAAAGGAGTGAGGTATTTCTCAAAGATAGATTTGAGGAGTGGTTATCATCAGTTGAAGGTGAGGCTAGAAGATGTACCGAAAATGGCATTCAGAACTCGGTATGGTCATTAGGAGTTTCTGGTTATGTCATTTGGTTCAACCAATGCACCTGCAACGTTCATGGATTTTATGAACAGGGTGTTTAAACCATTCTTATATAAATCTGTGGTGGTGTTTATTGATTATATATTGGTGTATTCCAAGACCAAGGAGGAACATGTTGAACACTTAAGAGTGATGTTGGAGACATTGAGAAAAGAGAAGTTATACGCTAAATTCTCAAAATGTGAGTTTTGGTTGGAACGTTTACAGTTTCTTGGGCACGTTATTGATAAGGACGGAATTTCAGTAGATCCATCAAAAGTGGAAGTTGTAATAAACTGGGATCAGCCGAAGACACCGTCAAAAGTAATAAGTTTCTTGAGATTGACAGGTTACTATATGCATTTTATTTAGGACTTTTCCAAGATCGCAACTCTGTTAACGAATTTAACTAGGAAAGCAGTTAAGTTTGTCTAGACGGAGAAGTGTGAGGAGAGTTTTCGAGAGTTAAAGAAGAGATTGAGTTCAGCACCTGTGTTATCATTGCCTAATGATACAGGGAATTTTGTGGTGTATAATGACGCATCGCATAAAGGACTAGGTTGTGTGCTTATGCAGAATGACAGAGTTATTTCGTATGCATCACGTCAATTGCAGGATTATGAGAGAGGGTATCTGACTTAGGATTTGGAGTTGGCTGCAGTGGTGTTTACCCTAAAGATTTGGAGACACTATCTGTATGGAGAGAGGTGTGAGATATATATAAACCATAAAAGTCTGAAGTATATCTTTACACAGAAAGATTTGAATATGCGACAGAGAAGATGGTTGGAGTTAATTAAAGACTATGACTGCGAGATTTTCTATCATCCCGGAAAGGCGAATGTTGTGGCTGATGCCTTACGTAGAAAGGAACGGGAAAAGTTAATGGTGTTGACTGCTCAGGAGAACATAGTCTCAGAAATGGCAAAGATGGAGTTGGAAATTAAATATCCGACAGAATCAGATGAAAAATTATTCCAGATAAGAAGCATTTCAATGTTGGTAGATAAAGTGAAGAACGCACAACTTCAGGATGAAAATTGTGAAAAGATAAGACACAAATTTTCTAAAGGTAAGGAAGACAGATTTAAAGTTGATTCGGAAGGGTTACTTCGATTCGAAGGGAGAATTTGGGTTCTGCCCGTACCAGAACTTAAAGTGGAAATTTTAAGTGAGGCCCATAACTCACGATATTCAATTCACCCTAGAAGTACGAAAATGTACCAGGATCTCAGACATCATTTCTGGTGGCCAAATATAAAAAGACGTGGATGAGTGTGTGGCAAAATGCTTAGCGTGTCAGAAAGTTAAAGCTGAACATCATAGGCTAAGCGGATTGTTGCAATCGTTGGAAATATCCGAATGGAAATGGGAGCATATCCCGATGGATTTAGTGGCAGGTCTTCCAACGACTCATCAAAGTTTCGACGCCATCTGGGTGATTGTCGATCGATTAACGAGGTCGGCACACTTTTTGCCAATCAAGATTAGATTTATCCTAGATCGATTGGTTAAACTACAAATGAAGGAAATTGTTTCAAGTCACGATGTCCTGGTGTCAATTGTATCAGACAGAGATCCACGTTTCACATCAAATTTCTAGAAATGACTACAAGAATTTCTGGGAACGCAGTTAAAAATGAGCACAACGTATCACCCTCAAATCGACGGATAGAGTGAAAGAACCATCTAAACACTGGAGGATATGCTCAGAGCATGTATTATGGATTTTAAAGGAAATTGGGATGACCATCTACCATTGGTTGTGTTTGCCTATAATAATAGTTATCACGCGAGTATTGGCATGCCACCTTACGAAGCGTTATATGGCAGGAAATGCAGAACTCCGTTATGCTGGGACGAGGTAGGTGAACGTCAGCTATTGGGTCCAGAATTGGTACAACAAACTATCAAGATCATCAAGGTGATTCGAACAAGACTGATAGCTGCACAAGATAGACAAAAGAAATATGTCGATCAACACTGACAAAATCGGGAATTTGACGTCGGTAGTTTTTTTTCTTGAAAGTGTCTCCCTGGAAGGGGAAAATTTAGTTTGGTAAGAAGGGAAAATTAAGCCCTAGGTTTATAGGACCTTTTGAAGTGCTACGATGAGTTGGTTAAGTAGCATACGAAGTAGCTTTACCTACGGAGTTCGGACATATTCATAACATTTTCCATGTGTCAGTATTAAGGCCATATAAGCCAGACTATAAGCATGTTATAGAATATGAGCCATTGCAGTTTGAGAAAAAACTTGTCATATGAAGAAGTCCTTATTCAAATTATCGACAGGAAAGAGCAAGTACTAAGAAATAAAGTGATACCTTCTATTAAGGTAATCTGGAGAAACCACAATACTGAAGAAGCTACGGGGGAACTTAAAGATGTTATGATGAAAAATTATCCTCAGTTATTTGCTTAATCTTATATAGCGATTCGGGGGACAGAATCCTGTTAAGGAAGGAAGAATGTAATGAATAAATTTACTGAGTAGTGATTCTGGGGACAAAATCCTTTTAAGGAGGGAAGGATGTAACGATTGAAATTTTGTAATTTATGTTAAATACTTATTGAATTAAATAAATATTTTAATTGATTTATTTATTAAAATAAATAAATAATTAATGAAATTGGGGTGCAATAATTTAGTTAAGTGTGTATGTTAACTAAATAGATTAATGATAATTTTATTATTTAAAGATTTAATTTAATGAAATAATTAAATTAAATGAATTGTTTAATATTTAAGAAAATAATTAAATTAAATAAAATGATGTTCTAGTCTAATTTGATATTTAAATTAGATATTTAATAATTTATTAATCATAAATATAATTAAAATTAAAATTATAATTATTATAATTATAATTGTAAGTTATTTAAATTAGTTAAATGTTTGACAAGTAAAACTATATAATATAAATATTATTAAAATAAACTAGAATGGGGAGTTTGGGTAGCCAAACAAGGCCTTGTGGCCTTTGGCTTAATCTAACTGACGTAAACTTTTTGGAATTTCTTACCTGACGTACGTGGGAGAGAGACTAAGGCCATATAACTATGCGTATTATTTTTTCTAAGGCTAAAGTCAGAGAAGAAGAACAGAGAGGTAGGGAGAAAGAACACATAGAATTCTAATTGAGAGAGAAGAAGAACAAGAGAGAATCGAAGAATGGATTACTAGAACTTTGTTAACATCATCTTGCAAAACAAAGGATTAAGGTATAATCTACCCCTAATTCTAATTTTTAGTTTTGTAATTTTCATTCTCTAAAATTGAGATTTTGGTGTATTGTATTTAAGATATTGTGTTTATGTATGTATAACCTTGTTGTAAATCTCTTAGTTATCATATATAAGTAATTGTTAGTGATCAAACTCATGGAAATTGGGTTGTAGGAAAAAAATTAACGTATCAGTGTTATATATATATATATATATATATATATATATGAAATGGCTTGTTTGAGTCAAAAATTTCATGTTCAATCCTTGATATAATCTGTAAATTGGTGGTAGATTATGTTAGTATATCAAGAAACAAAAATAATATAGTTAGAATGGTGTACTTTTGTTAAGAAATAATGATTTGGCGATTGAATTCGCTAAATGTGTTAAAAATAGAGAAAACAACAAAAACATGGTTTAAATGCTTATAAATTTGGGTGTTTTGGTGATTAGAAGTGTTATGTCTATGTCTAAAGTTGTTGTAGTAAACTTGTAACTTTGGGTTTGGTGAATTGCTGTAGAATTGGGAAAATTCGAATTTTTGGCCTAGTAATGTAGTCCGATTTCAGTGTTCGCAAAACTTCACGCCTTCAGGCGTAGGGCGCCACGGATTCTAAGGTAACCTTTGAGTGGCGTGCAATCAAAGGGTCAATCAGACTAGTATTGAGCTACTAATAGCATAGCATGGAGATGTTAACTTAACATATTTTGATGATTATAAAAGGACCTAAAACATGTTATAAGACATAATAACATATTAAAATCACAACGTTGAAACCAAAAGTTACGAGTTAATAAGTTGTGAGAGTTTGGAATGTGATGTTATTAGAATTGTTGTTGTTCTATCACCACCATGTTGGATATTATAATATAATTACAAATTCGGTTTCGTGTTAAGTGAATGAGTAGGATAATCAAGTCTTAAGTTAAAGATTATAGACTTGACTAAAATAAAAAGTAAACTAATGAAGTTAATATTAATATAACTAATTGGCATTGTGGTCCTAGTGGTATATGTAGCGTAATTGGCGAAGGTTTATTATACTTATGTAGCTTACACACGAGGCAAGTTCCCTAACTTCACTCTCTTTGTAATGAATGCAAGTTTCATAACCATGTTTACCCTTTGTTGTCAAGCAAGCTTTCTAATTTATTATTATGCAAGTTCCTAAATCTTATATTATAGTTAAGCTAGCTTATTAATTCAATCGTGTTTATGTTAATACAAGCTCTTCTATTCTAATTCTCTATATTGAGCGAGTTTTACAATCCTAACTCTCGTTCTTGCTATTCAAAGTATGAACTGTTTACTTCGTTGTTACTAATGAGATTTCCTAACTCTTTTGGATGTAGTAATTTGCATATGTATTATATCTATTCAATTGTACATTGTTATTATTAAATCCTTGACTTAAATATCATTGTTCAATCCTATATTGTTGTGTTGAACTTTTAAATAGCAAGCAAACTATTACTGATTGGATTAATCTATAATTGAATAGTGTTCTAAAATTCTAGAACCACTAATAAAAAGTTCTAAACTAAATTTCCTTTAGTGCGAAAATCCTAAAATCAAACTGAGATGAACAACCCTAATATAGGAAATTATGTACGTGTTAACATTTAGATGTTTGTGCACAATACATGGTACGAAGGGTTGATCCCCCTAAGTACGAATATAAAAGTCTGTATAGTCTAATGACTATTAAAGGTTGAAGTAAAAATACTTAAAAACCTCAGGACATAGTTCAAGGTCTTAAAGACCCTCAGATACAAACCTCAAACTTATTTACTAGTTCTGTCTCGAAGAACAAGTTCTTGTTTATTCTGTATTCATTGCTTACTCTTAAATTATTGTTATTATCACTCTTTATATCAGTGAGCAATTTTTTGCTCACTCTTGCATTTAACACTGCAGCTAAGGTTGAGAAATTTGATGAGCCATCTTCTAGAAAAGGCAAAGGCAAAATGTCCAAATGAAGAAGACTTGTTTAGTTTATTTACTGAACCCATGTTATAAGACTTAATTTTTTTTGTGACGTATTTCGCAGACTTATGTAATAGTATGGTTGGATTACCTGGGATTGATTTAAGTTGATGTAACCATTAATGAGAAAGATTATTGTTTAAGTTGTTTAAGTTATGTCTTTATCCTTTATTATGGGTAGTTAGATATAATTGTTATAGATAGTGAGCACCAAATACTGTGGGAATGAAGTACCCAGATTTGGGGGTGTCACACACGACAGTGACAGTAGCAAAATAACTTAAATAAGTCTTTTTATTAATGTGACGCCCCCAAAATTAGGTATACGTCACCCATCTTGGGTTGCCACTTACATGGTACATAAATTCAAATACAACTTACTAATATAACTGTTGTGGTATAATACGACATAAATCGTGAGTTTGAATACAAATATTGTCTACTAGATATTATACAAACTCAAAAGGAGTCCTCATTACAACTATTATCACACTATTTCACGTAATAGTGAGGACTACTAATGCTATCCTCTGGACCATTACTCCAGCTCCCAGGCTCTCGGTTCACTATATTCTCATTTCAAGAGAAAAAGGTGAAAGAAAGGGTGAGCTCAACTAGCCCAAGAAGAAATATTATGACTAAGATAATGCGTAATAAATTATCATTAGCCTTCAACAATGTTAAACCGATAAAATACAATAGACAACCCGGTTTAATCTGCAATGAATATGCAATCCATTAAAAGAGTCAAGTAGAAAATAAAGTCTACTATCTTTTAGGTTTTAAAAGGTTTTCATAAATTTTATCACTAAAACTCGCTTTTAATGAATAAACCACAATATCTAATCATCCCCGTACCACGGCCAAGGATTTTCATCAAATTATCAATGGTCATGACTATACCGAATCACCCACGGTCATAATCATACCAAAAACTATCCATCATCGCATTATGTGCCACCGAGGACTTTTATCACATCATTTATAACAAGCCATGATTATACCGAATGATCCTCGGTCATAATCATACTAAGTTCATCTATACACGTAAGCCATAATATAACATGAGGATGATGATAATGACATAATAATTCAATAAAACAAGTTCAAGAATTATTTTATCCAGGAATTAAGTAACGCCCAAATTGTCAACAAGATATTGCTTTTGTAGAGTAAAATTCAAGAATGATCGAAGAATATTTCCATGAAAAGATATGGATGAAACGCAAATATCAAGAATATTCTACTAATTTCATGGAGTATAGAAGTCAAAGTTTTAACCAATGGGTATAATAAAGAATGGAATAACAAAGGAAATCACCACGCATGTGGTACTTCAGATAGACAAAGTTATTCCAACATAATAATAATAACGGAACCAAAGTTAGGTTAAATTCACAAGCGCTGTGATGATCCAATGTAATAATAAATGCTTTGAATAATAAACAATGGAACCGTGTCCGTGTAAAAACACACGCATGTGATATTCCAATGTAATAATAAATGCGGAATAATAAACAATGGAACCAGTTAAAGGTGTAAAACACACGCATGTGATATTCCAATGTAATAATAAAGAATGGAATAATGAGAAGAAGATCACCAAGTATAGGGATTCAGCGATCTGAGTTATTCCAATGTAATAAATAAGAATGGAATAATATAAGGATTTCACCGAGTATAGGGGTATGCCATGTATACGGAAAGTTATGTATAGGGTATACCACTTTTACAAAAGTTATTCCAACGTAATAATAATGAATAGAATAACCAAGTTCTCTTCATGAATAAGAAAGAATAACACCCCTTACAGTACAACAAATAATATTCCCTACCTTAGAAGAACCGAATATTGGAAAAGTGAAGTAGCAGTAATAATTTTCTTCTTTTTTCTATAGATTTTCTCTATAGCTTCTCTCTATAATATCTCTCTCTAGAGTTTCAGGTGAATTCATAAGAAAATAATGAAGGAATGAGCTTCTATTTATAGGAAAATAGAATGCATAGTAATTAATCCATGAATCTGGTCCAGATTGATTTACTTTAATCGACGGTCCATATTTAAAGAAAAATCTTTTAAATAAAATATAATATATTCTATTTATATAAAAACATTTTACTATGCAAACACTATGCAACACTATGCAAAACACTATGCAACACTATGCATAATAAAATATAATATATTCTATTTATGAATAACTTTAATAAAGTATTACATTTTATATAAAAGATGTTTACATTTTATTACGTTAATAATACGAATAAAACAAAATGTCATTATCATTATAATAATTCATATTATTAATCGACAATAATGGAATCAAACCGAGTGACTTCTCACATAAGCATCAATAATCAATACCGTGTGCTACTATGCAACCACACGACATCGTACTTTTACTACCGAAAGTAGTTCAACAAAGATCAACGGTAAAACTTCCGCCGTTATTTTAATAAAATATTTTTGTCATTTTTCAATCCGGATAATAATTTTGCTTGTGGGGTCCACCAATGATTGAGCTGTTGTACGAATATTCCTCGCTAAACCGAATATTCCCCACCAATCGAATATAATATAACCACTTGCATACTTTGCAAAATTTATAAATACTACCCATAACTATAATATTATCTCAAATTCACACCATAATATTAAAAATTATTTCGACAAAATTTAAATCTTTATTGATAAAATCAAGGGGTCTCACAATCTCCCCTCCTTATGGAATTTCGCCCTCGAAATTAGGGTACGATACCGGTATGATAAAGAGGTGAGGATACCTTGAATACCTTTATCGTTGAAAACATTAAATTCATCTTTTGCAATCCCGCCAAAGATATTCAATCATAAAACCAATAATCTTTGAGACGCAATTTTAATAGTATCACGACCAATAATTATCTATATGTCACTAATCGCCAAGGATATTCGTGTTTTCAATTACTGGCCATGATATTACCGAATAATCCTTGGTCATAATCATACCAAGTCTATCAATGCACTACTACCAAAGATGACTTTTACCACATCCATGAATTAATATTTCATTCGTCGAGACTCACATTTCAATAATTAATCCATATCATCGAATCATCCCCCGCACTACGTGCCAAGGATATTCATTAGTATCACGCACCACGAATTATCCATGCACTACTACCAAAGATAATCGTGTATTCATTAGTATCACGACCACAAATTATCCATGCACCACTGTACCAAAGATAATCGTGGTATTCATTAGTATCACGACCACAAATTATCCATGCACTACTACCAAAGATAATCATGTATTCTTTAGTATCACGACCACAAATTATCCATACACTACTACCAAAGATAATCGTATTCATTCAGTATCACGCACCAGAAATTATCCATGCACTACTGACCAAAGATAATCGTGTTTTCAATTACGGTTATGATTATGCCAACAATCCTCGGTCATAATCATACCAAGTCCATCTATGCACTACATGTGCCAGATGACTTTCAACATAATATAAAACATGAGGATAATGATATAAAGAATCAATCAAATGAGATAAAGGATAAATATTAAACATTTATAATATAATTTATCCAGATTCAAGAATATCCCCATGTTATCAATCACTTAATAATCTCATAATCTAATATCATTAATATTATAACAATATTTTAATCACTTCTTAAATTTATAAACAATTTATCTCAATTGTTTACGCTTTACCATATAATGCATTTAATCATTCAAAATGCCATACTCATAAGATATCATCACCAATTATCAAATCCTCAAAAAATATGCATATACTCTATATAGGATTCTTTAGCCATAAAATCCTATTTTCAACTTTGTTACTTCACATAACATATTTAACTCATATGTTCAGAATTAAACTATTTTCATGAAAATACCAAATCAGTCCCAAAAATATTTCTTTTCTGGGATTTAGCATAATATAGTCCCATAATGAAAATATATTTTTCTCGGAATTTTTAAAATTCATTTACTATTTTTCAAAAATTAATTTCCAATTAATTCCTTAAGAAATTAGCTACCTCAAGGATAACTCAAAAGATTCCCAAATCTTGGCAGAATCTTACACATGTTAACGTGAGCTTCCAGTTTAAATTTCATGGTCATTGGAGTTATAGAACTCCGGTTATAGCGTTTTTCGTCGGAAAAACCTAAATATTGAAATAGTCATAACTTGCTCATTTTAAGTCAGAATGAGCTCATATTTGGACAGGAGGTACTTTATACCATATACTTTCATGTCCCAAAAGGCCAGAATTTTTCTCATAATTTAAGTGGCCGAAACAGCCCCTCAAAAATCATGGCAGTAGCTTTTTCGGTTTTTGCAGCTTTGCACTCCTTTGCTAAAATCAGTCCACACGAAAATCTACAACATCTTTTTCATTGATTCCACTTGGATTAGTTAGGTAACTCATAGATCTAACTCTAGGACTTAACCACACTCAAAAATTTAAAATATAATAGGAGATTTTGTCAATTGAATTTCATGTTACGTTTTTCACCAAAATCTGATTTTTAACTCCTTGTGATTTTTAAGAAACTTTCATGTTTTCACATACTAACCAACATAACTCATCATAACACTTACTAATACCACGTATACCTATGATTTTCATTAGTCCAATGCTTTTATTATGACTTTCATCATAAACCACGTAAACTGTTCATTTTAGTTGAAGAAATATTTGAGGGTTTAAGAAATGGGTTTTGTATTGGGGTCAATACAAAATTCGATTTCACACTCTAAGTAGGCTAAGAAGTCTTCAAGAATACGCCAGGAAATTTATTAATAATAGAAATATCATTCAAAACTGTGACCCTCATCCAAGACTTGGATAGTACGTCACATTGATACCAACTGTGACTTCTATTCCTTAACCTCGATAACACCTCACAATGATACCTATAAACTTGCCATCTTCATTCACGATGTCGCCTACAAAAAGTCTGGCTTCGGTGCATTCCACACAAGGAAGTCAACAACGAAAGGTTCGGGGCTCTTTACTTATGGCTTGATATGACAATAATTGACTTTAGTAGTTTGGTTACTTGAATTCGCACAACAAGTTGGTTATGAATATAAAAGGTAACAACCTTACGAAAAGCATGATGAGTAGTTAACCAATTGATTCCTAAAATCACATCAAAGGCAAGTATTTTCAAAAAGATAAGATCGACGGTGTAACGTGAAAGTGTTTATTTGAATCAAACAAGATTTAAAAATAGTAAGCAGAACGAAGGCTCCTACTACTAAAGTTTCAAACCAATAAGTCAAAGTCTAACTTCTCCTGAGTCAAATTTAAACGTTGAACGCAAGCAAGAGAGATAAAATAATGGGTAGAACCCAGATCTTATAAGGTATAGACTTCGCAATTTATAATTAACTAACCCGTGCTAACTTCGTTCAGCCTTTACTCGCTTTTGAGAAGTCATGAAAATGCACTTCCTAAAACCAACGACTTTGTTTTGTCCATATCCACCTTTGGTGCCACCGTCCCAACTAGACTTGACTTTGGTGCACAACAAAATTGGGCTAAATGACCTTCTCTTCTTGCAATTTCCACTTCTATTATCTTTGCCATGATTACCAATCAAGTGGTTACCATTCTTAGCATGATAATTTCCCCACGATGGTTATCATTGTTCTAATAATTGCCACCAAAGATGATTATTATCGTGTTGTTGGTCGTTACCTTTTGTTTCGATTTGAATCAACACTCTCATGTGCTTCATTGCTTATCTCAACATTTTCAGATGTCATTCTCAAACACTCGTCACAAAAACAAGGGTTAATTAACATATCACATATTATCCCTATACTCGATCGACCAATTAAATACCAAATAAATTTAGGTAGGTCATACTAACGTAAGGAATTCTCCGCCTCCCTCCTAGTTCTTATCTCACATCTCACCAGGGGATCATATCCTAAGCTCGATACCAACCGTGACGCCCACAAAATTAGGTATACGCCACCCATCTTGGGTTGCCACTTACATGGTACATAAATTCAAATACAACTTACTAATATAACTGCTGCGGTACAATACGACATATAAATCGTGAGTTTGAATACAAATATTGTCTACTAGATATTATACAAACTCAAAAGGAGTCCTCATTACAACTATTATCACACTATTTCACGTAATAGTGAGGACTACTAATGCTATCCTCGGACCATTACTCCGCCTCCCCGACTCGTCCCAAAGATATTCTCATTTCCTCAAGAGAACAAAGGAAAGAAAGGTGAGCTCAACTAGCCCAAGAAGAAATATTATGACTAAGATAATGCGTAATAAATTATCATTAGCCTTCAATGTTGTTAAACCGATAAAATACAATAGACAACCGCTTTAATCATAGCTGAATATGCAATCCATTAAAAGAGTCAAGTAGAAAATAAAGTCTACTATCTTTTAGGTTTTAAAAGGTTTTCATAAATTTTTTATCACTAAAACTCAGCTTTAATGAATAAACCACAATATCTAATCATCCCCGTACCACTGGCCAAGGATTTTCATCAAATTATCAATGGTCACGACTATACCTAATCACCCCCCGGTCATAATCATACCAAAACTATCCATCATCGCAGACACAGCCACCGAGGACTTTTATCACATCATTTATAACAAGCCATGATTATACATCAATGATCCCCGGTCATAAATCATACTAAGTTCATCTATACACGTAAGCCATAATATAACATGAGGATGATGATAATGACATAATAATTCAATAAAACAAGTTCAAGAATTATTTTATCCGTGAATTAGTAACGCCCAAATTGTCAACAAGATACTGCTTTTGTAGAGTAAAATTCAAGAATGATCGTAAGAATATTTCCATGAAAAGATATCGGATGAAACGCAAATATCAAGAATATTCTACTAATTTCATGGAGTATAGAAGTCAAAATTTTAACCAACCGGGTATAATAATGAATAGAATAACAAAGGAAATCACCACACGCGGCATTCAGATAGATAAAAGTTATTCCAATGTAATAATAATAACGGAACCGTGTCGTGAAATTCACACCGGATGTGATGATCCAAATGTAATAATAAATGCCGAATAATAAACAATGGAACCAGTCCTGTAAAACACACGCATGTGATATTCCAAATGTAATAATAAATGCGAATAATAAACAACGGAACTGTGTCGGTGTAAAACACACGCATGTGATATTCCAAATGTAATAATAAAGAATGGAATAATGTAAGAAGATCACCAAGTATAGGGGATTCCACAGATACAAAAGTTATTCCAATGTAATAAATAAGAATGGAATAATATAAGGATTTCACCAAGTATAGGTATGCCGCGTACATAGACATTATGTATAGGGTATACCACTTTTACAAAAGTTATTCCAATGTAATAATAATGAATGGAATAATGTAAGTTCTCTTCATGAATAAGAAAGAATAACACCCCTTTACGGTACAACAAATAATATTCCCTACCTTAGAAGAATCAATATTGGAAAAGTGAAGTAAAAGGTATACTTTTTTTCTTTTCTCTATAGATTTTCTCTATAGCTTCTCTATAATTTCTCTCTCTAGAGTTTCAAAGTGAATTGTAAGAAAATAATGAAGGAATGAGCTTCTATTTATAGGAAAATAGAATGCATAGTAATTAATCCATGAACGGTCCAGATTGATTTACTTTAATCGACTATCCATATTTAAAGA